>KE506004.1:55325-85268 GCA_000441515.1 Elaeis oleifera | reverse complement strand
CGCTTTCTCCTTAGAAGGAAGGTCCTCAAAGCCTCTTCATTCCAATGATCATAATTAAGAATCAAATAGCTCCTCTCAGGACCCACAATCATCTATCTTTGAGAAAGATTTGAAACCGGAGCCTCCGAACAAGGCAAACAAATGGCAGCACCTGGGTAAGAGCGCGACTACTAGGGCACAATCCAAACTTGGGGCTAAGCCCCACTCCACTCTATTTCAAAAATTTCCACAATTGCAATTGTTTGGAATGCAAGGTTTTTTCCACGCGTAGACGTCTCGACGATCTTGCTCGGACCGGGCTTTAGTTTTGGTTGTCATCCTGGAACCAATGGTTAGAAGGGCCAACTATGTATCAAAATTGAAGCGGAGATTGCGTATGGATGAATGTCGAACATCTCGGATGAATCCCCTTCCAATATCTTGGTCTTTTGGAGAGAAGATATCCTTGACCTGTCCATGATTGAAGGCAATGCCCAATTCATTTCTACCAACGCAAAGATCAAATCTTAAAATACTCAGGTACGCCTCCTTTTGTTCACGCAAGCTGTTAAACTATTGATAGGCGAGACCTGTGGGATGAATTTCGAAAAATGACTCTAATTGCTCCTCCCGCCTTCCCCCAAAAAGCTTCTTAAAAGAGATTTGAATGCTGTTTTGTCACCGGAAGAGAAACTGGGAGGGCTACTCCTGCATAGCATAGCGGAGAGGGACTTTAATGAAGCTAAGCTGTGAACGATTGTGGCTTAATGGATGTGGGATTTGTTAAAAGTAGGTTCCCGTGGTGTAATAATCGTAAGAGGACTCTTTATATCTGGTTAAGACTAGATAGAGTTTTCGCAAACAGCAAATGGTTGTCCATCTTTCCTAATATACTAGTGGAGCACCTCCCCTGACTCAAATCAGATCATTGCCCACTCTTGATCAAAATTGGCCTTAAAAGCGCCGCCTTCCGGCCGTTTAAAAAAGAGAGATTTTGGCTTGAATACTACTCTTTTTTGGAGGTGGTGTCTACCTCTTGGAAACAACCGGCCTGGGGATCCCCGTTATACCGTTTCTTTCTAAATTGAAACGACTTAAGGGGGACCTCCTACTTTGGAATAAATATGTTGTGGGATCGATTTTTTCAAAGATCAAGGAAGCGGAATTTCAGGTCTGCGACATTCAGAAATCCTTGGAAAGGGTGGGATGGACTGCGGAGTTAGCCCAGGAAGAAAAAGAGGCAAAAAATCTTTATGATGTATGCCTTAGACATTCAGAAATTATCTGGAAACAGAAATCCCGTATCAAATGGCTAAAGGAAAGGAGGGCGATAGAAAGAGATCAGATTTTTTCATCTCTCCACTTTAGCTAGAAGATCCAGAAAGAACTCAAAAGAAGTTGTTAAAGATGATGGCTCCATCCTTAGTGATGTGTTTCAGGTGGGGCCAAAGCTGCTGAGCACTTTCAAGGGCTCTGCTTTTCATGGTTTCCGAGTGGGGGTGGCGCCTGAAGCCTAATCTACTTAGATGTATTCCCACGATGATCACTGATGCTGAAAATCTCTCCCAGGTTTCCACGCCATAACGAGAGGAAATCCATGATGCGGTGAAAATAGAGCCTGGTTAGAGTGCCTCCCCTATCCTTTAAATTGATGGATTCCCAGGTCTTTTTGACTCTCACTGTTGGAAGATTATTGAAGACGACCTGGTCAGGGCGGTTCACAATTTCTTTGCTGAAGGCGCTGTTAAGCCCTATTTATTGAATTCAAATTTCATTGATTGCCCTTATTCCGAAAGTCCTTCACATTTTCACCAATTCCGACCTACCTTTATTTAAGAGATATTTGAAGGAGAGCTTTGTCACTATTTCTATAAAATTCTCTCTAGCTCGAAGAATGAGTTGGATTCTCCCTAGAATCATTTTTAAGGAACAAGGTTTGTTAAAGGACTAACTATTGTAGAGAAGATCTCCTTGGCTCACGAGGTGGCTTTAAGTGATAAAGGATTTAAACCAAAAAGCTTAATAGTAGGAGGAGGGGGGTCAAAAGAAACTCAGGATATGGCAAAAGCATCTTTTTGGATCGAATGGGCTTGTTGGGGGTAATGCGTGTGTGTCATTTTCGGCTTTTGTGATAAATGGCGGAATTTGATACATGGATGTTTATGTAATGAAAACTTTGGAGTGCTTGTGGATGGTGTGCCACATGAGTACTTTCCAGCTTCTCGAGGGCTGCGACAAGGCTTCCAACCCTAGCCTGTTGATTTTAGCTGAAGAAGTGCTAAGCCGAGGCCTACAGGAGTTGGTATCATTGAAAATGATAACACCTTACCATGGTTTGAGATCGTGCCCAGCACTCTCCCACCTTCTCTTTGCGAACGATTTTTATATTCTTATATAATGATATAAACGGAATCTTAAGAAACTGAAAATCTTTCTGGAAAGAAGTAAGAAGCTGATTGTAATGGCCAAAAGGTCAATTTCGATAAGAGCCTGTGCTTCTTCTCGAACAGAGCTCCTCGCAGAAATTCCAGATCATTGAGGAGGAATCAAAAATGGTAGTTTTCCTATAAAGTACCTGGATCTTCCCTTGTCCCCCAAGAGAATAAAGAGAGAGCATTGCCTTCCTCTACTGGAGAAAATGAAAAAGAGAATCTCAGGTTGGAAAAGCAAATTGTTGTCCTCCGGAGGTCGACTAACGCTTATTTAAAGTGTTAAAGTATTCCGATGCACATATCAATTTATCAAAAATGACCCGGCATACACTTCGGCTACTAATAAGGGGACAAGACCTTACAACTAGATTGGAGATGATCTTTTCTCTCCAGTGAGTGCAGTGAAGGACTCTCGCCTCACCCGCCCGTTTGACTTATGGCATCATCGACTTGCTTTTCAACCTAAGCGATTTCATAACCAGAAAGAAAGACCTCTCTTTCGGGATCAGTCCCGTCCCTAGATGTAGTAGTCAATCAGCGGGACATTCAAAGAAGCTATGCACCTTCACTGAATGTTAATGAAAGCAAGCCCTTTCATCCTAATCTCATCTACTGAAAAAGGGGCCGGGCGTAGCGCGTTCTTTTTGGAACACATAGGCTATTACAGACGCATCATTAAACACTTTGCGAAGCGCGGAACCCCGGAATGGAATCATTGCAGAAGAAAGGTATAACGGTTGGGGACCGAAACAGGATTAAGCCTTTAAGCATGCAGATGAGTCTTTGCTGTCAGCCCCGGTTTCCGGATTGGAATAAGGAGTTCATGTTCATACTGACGCATCACTCTATGCCATTGGATGTATGTTGGCGCAGGAAGGGCCGCTTGATCACCCCATCTACTTTGCAAGTAGACGACTTTCCGCTTGGGAATTATACAACCACCGAACCTTCTTATCATGATCCGACCCACACCTAAGACCCAAGATCGAGCACCAGAGCTGCTCATAGCAACGTACCAAAAGAAGAATGTTTTGAGTTCATATTCTCCAGATTCGACTATAAACCAGGTAGTGAGGATGAAAAAAAAGCGTAAGCTACCTCGTTCGTGCTTCCGTTGCGCTGCCATCTTCGGTGGATGCCCCCCTATCTCTTAAAGCTTCTATGCGACCCATGTAGCTATTTATTGGTGCCTTTGCTTGTGTCTCCACCTGTGCCCATGCCTATGCCTCAAGTAAATAATAAGCTTTCGAAGGGTCGGTTGTGGATAGAGAGGTAGGGATCCGTATCAGGTCGGGATGCCGCTGTTAGTGTGGTACCTCTAGGGCTGGCTGCTCTCGACCCCGGTAACGAATGCTCTTCGAATTGGTACCTAAACCCTAGTTAGTTCCTGCTACCTATGCTGCTTTCCCTGCTGGTAGGTGATCAACGGAGACTAGTGCTTTTGCTGCTGTCTCTGCCACAGCAGCCCCTGCTGGTTCGTTTGGATGCTCCAACGTGTGCTTCAACCGGCGTATACAAGATCAATTGAAATTGAAAAAGACTGAAAATGGAATGGAAATTGCCGAAACCCCATGCCAACATTTCATTCAATGTTTGGCCGTCCAGCGAATGCTCGTTCTGTTGTCATACAGAATCGGAAGCCCTTCTCTAATAGGGCTGATCCGTCGGAAAGAAGACAGAACGAACTGGATCGGAGAAAGAAAATCGAAATCGTCAAATTATGCACTAACTTGATGGAATGCATATATGAGGAACCATGACATTTCTGGGTTGTCACGGAAGAAATTGAAAACTCTAATTCGCAAGGAATTCTATCCCATTGGGTTTGAGGAGGACTAGTAGATTCGATGGCAGTGCGCCAGGGAAAGGGCCAAGCTGTACAAGAATACCCCATTAAAGTACCAAACAAAGGGTTCTACAAGCAAGCTATTATTCTGGGGATCTCCATTGAGGAGCATCAAACCCTAATGAAAGATCTCTCCCCATTAGCAAGAGGGAATCATTTTCAAGCCACAAGAAGGGATCTCCTACTGAACGATAGGAAAGTGAGTTCTTCCAGTTGGCATTCATTAGTCCGGTTGGGTAGGAGCACCTGGTTGATCGCCCAACAAATAGTTGTTTAGCGAATGATTCAACCTACGCATCAGGTATTTACACACTCTACTTCGAGGTGTGAATCACTTAAACTATTTATTCCCCACTACCCCTGTATTAATGAAAGAATAGAATTTTTGACTTTGACCTTGCGAGCACCCACTCAAAATAGGGTGGGCGAACTCTTATCTCCCCGATCTCCAGGACCGCAAAAGAGATGGAATTTTCCGTCTTCTTAGCCGACGTAAGACCTTCATCCGGCAGCAAAAGCTGTCCCTTGGAGCAGCTCAAACTTATTCCGGGTATGAAGAAGCGGGAGTGCACCACATGGAGGAGAACCCTACTCGCCTTTGTATGCCAAGTCACTGGACCGGCGAAACTGATTCTCCCGAGGTTGAGCTTTCAAAGCGGGATCGTTCCAACGCGCCCACGCCTTACTGCTTATTCAGGGGCGGGCGACAATACCACCATAGCGGTTCTAGTAGCAGCAAAAAATAGTGGCATAACAAACATAAGTAGTAGAACATGAGTAGCAGAAGTTTACCCGGCGCAATAACCGGTGGCACTAGTAGCAGAAGCATAGGCTTTTTGGGTACCGGGCAGAGGCAAGGCATCGAATCCCTCATCAAGCCCATCCACATCAATAGCTCACTACCCACCAACATCGAAATAAGGGGATGAGTCGACTGGCGAATCAGCTGCAATAATTGGACTCGACCAGTGCAGGTGGATGAACAGCCAGGAGGGATGGTCAACAAGAAGAGATTTTCTTCCGCTTAGGGGAGATAAGGCAAAGACCTCAAACTCCAACTAACTGATCAGATCAGATAGTATGAAGACAGGGATATAGTATCAGTGACCTAGGCTTGACAGCTCATCCGGTCTTCTTTCTCACCTGGTCAGTGCTGGAGTTTGGATAGTTGTCCCAATCCCTGTGAGACCTTCTAGTTCTTGCACGACTCGGAGGGAGAGATACCCAGCTTGTAGGGAAGGGACGAGGGTAGGTCAGTTGGTCTAGGGAAGGGAGCAGCAGCCGAAGCCGTGATTTGTATGGTATGTCTTGCCCTCCTAGTCCGGTTGGTTGGTAAGTCACTAAATCCCTATCTCCCGGTGGTCGAGTACCCCGACGCGTCGAATGGGTTGTTTAGTCTGACCTCTTGTGTTGGCCCGACATCATTCTGTCTCCCGCATTCTCTCCTTTCATCGGTTAGTTTTTTTTTACTTCGCTTCGCGATTGGAGTTGTACGCATCATGGTCATCGTTCCGTCCTTGATGTTAACGCTCTCGTGCTGACTGTAGGTCCCGGGTCAAAGGCATCTCGAACGAAGCTGCTCCGCATATGCGATCACCACACCTCCATGTACCTACAGATGAGGACTCCAACGCCTACTGTACAATCATGTGAGAAGTGCATCCTGCACACCAGAAACTCAGTGGCGTACGCCACACCCCCTGTACCTACACCCATTGAAACGTTTGTTTATTGTAAGACAATCTCCGACGCGACGCGCAACGCCCCATGCAAATCCGATCGATGCGCACAGAAGGAGAGCTTGT
Source organism: Elaeis oleifera (assembly GCA_000441515.1). Classification (NCBI taxonomy): domain Eukaryota; kingdom Viridiplantae; phylum Streptophyta; class Magnoliopsida; order Arecales; family Arecaceae; genus Elaeis; species Elaeis oleifera. The sequence continues at coordinate 79,206 of KE506004.1, read as the reverse complement.
CCATCTAGAAAACGCGTATGTTAAGTCGGTCAATCGATCAAACTATGTATAGGGGCAGCCGGGCCGTATTAGCAAGCGTGACGTGCCGGACTGACCCAACACGTCTTCTTTCCCGGCAACAGAAGATGCACAAAGTGGTTTCAGTAGCACTACCGAGTTCGCATCAGCGATTTTTTCACCAATGGAATCAATGGGTTTGGTCTTGGAATTAATCTACCGGCATCGGAGGGAGAAGCGGAGTCGGGAGCTGGAGGAAATAACACTTTTAGATAGACGGGAGAGGGAGAGGCAGTTGTTCATTCGTTGACCCGGAACTAGGTACAGCTCCATAATAAGAAGCGCAGGAAGCACAAAGAAGGATGGTGTAAGCTTGGTTAGCTAGAGCGGGAACAAAAGATGCGGAGGCGGGGGCTATGACCAGAGCCCCCATGGATTGATACGGAACCCCCCAGACCCTGTTGTCGATCCGCCAGCACCATAAAGCGGGTACCGAGGCATTTGAACCGGAGCTTTCAGCAGTTTGATACTCGGGCTTCAGTAGCCGATAGGAGGTGGACCATAACTCGTTGACCATGCAAAAAGAATCCGGGGCAAAGGCACCATGGGAAGCAAAGGCTCGGGCTCAGATATCAATAGCAGCCAGCCAGTTAGTTGAACCAATGCCAGTTGACCGTGTGAAAGAATAGATCCAATTTCGAGCGCGGTCACAGAACCACTACGGGATAGTCCGTGAGACAAGATCGGGATCCAGATTCATATCCCTCAGCCACTAGTGGAAAACCTTTCAAAGGAAAAGGTTGGTTGGGAGCGGGAGGGAGTCAATTACAGAAAGAGTAGAGACGGATATGGGGACTGTAGCTCCGACCATGTCAACTATGATGCTCTCGCTGCTGCCAGTCCTTCCACCAGTGAATGCTGGCACGCGCTACTTCCCGAACCTCCGTGTCTAGGTCCTGCCGAAAAAGACTGCAAATGATTTACCATCCATCCCACTCATATAGGTACGTTATCGGATGAATCGGATCGGGAAATGGATCGAAGCGCGCGAAACCTCGGAATACAGGGCGCAACGGAAGCAAGGTTCTTGTTGGCGTCTTGCGTAACAAGGGCAAGAGGAGGCTACGGCGTTCGCCTACTTTGATAGGCAACGCATTGCAAGCAAATAGAGCAGAGAGCTTACCGTTTGTTTCTATTAGAGTCGCGAGCTTGTTGTAGTCGGTCCTAAAGGGAGAACCTTGCTGCTTACTTGCTATATCCCCGCGTCCTTGCACGGCTCGTTTCTTCGAGCCCTGCTTCTCCCTTCCCCCTCTCCCCAGGGACCGACCGTATGGAGTATAGCCAAGTGGTAAGGCATCGGTTTTGGTACCGGCATGCAAAGGTTCGAATCCTTTTACTCCAGATTATGAACACCCGATCGGATTTGTCAAGAACGAGCTGACAACTACAGGGGAAGCGGCTCGGGCTAGGGAAAATTCCTTCCCCGGCATGATGCTTCAATATTTTAGTTTAGTAGGTTCTTCTTTTCTTATGTTATGGCAGTCTTTATCAATTCATAGATGCCTCTTCCGGTCCAGGCGAAATGGTCGCTGTAGGTCGGGACGTGACTCGAGATTTGAGTGCGTCTGGTCGTATGTACCTGGCTGGTAGTCCCGCATAAACAAATTCCCAATACATTTCGGTATGGTTCGAGCGTGAACCCGATACAGAGGACCTCTGGAGTAGTTAAGCACTGACGAACGGCAGCCCTCCTTCCTTAAAGGCGTCGACGATCTAGGTGCAATACTTGACGAGGGGCCTTTAGTGACTCGGCTCCCGACCGGTCCGCACAATCGGGCAGTGTCCCTTGCTCGGTGCCCGCTGGCCCTTTTCGGTAACTGCTAATGCCTACTCCTCCCACTGTCCGCTGATACGTACATGGCAATATCAGACTATCCCACTAGCTACTTTCTGCACAATCTCTTACTGGCTGGTAGCAGCGCTTCTGACTTCTTAGTTGTGGGAATAGGGGGATTGCTTCTCTTTCTCCAGCGCCTGCTAGCGTCAGGGGCAGTCGATTCGTCTCGTGCGTCCTGACGGTTCCCTACTACCCCATACCAGGAACTGAATTACGGGAGAACGCGTAAGGGGAAGGCAGAAAATACTGGATTGATTGATCGAGCTAGTAATGGGAAGTTGGGCAATTCATGCTGTTCGGTGTATATTCGTCCCATAAGCAATACTTATAAGTAAGTGTGTGATATCTATCTAAGTTTTGTATAAAAATACCTCGAACTTTTTTTATCTTTGAATCCCAGGAACTATGAAAAGGTTGGTATTTCCCTTTCTTATTGGGGTTATAGGAATGCACTTTCAAATGGAATGAGGCAGATGCTTTAATAGCATTTCCAATTCAAGGTTGTTCTATTTATCACACAGCTCCCAACATTTCCTGGATATTATGGCAGACCAACTCGAAGTGTCGAAAGCATCTATCAGGTAGGGCCAACAATTCTGGGAAAAGCTTGTGATCTGGCAGAAGAATGCATAGGGAGTGATTACATAAAGGATATTGTAACCACTGATTCACCCTCTAGCCTTAAGTACAGCGTCTGCACCGAATCACCGGGAATGATGAAAGCCACGGCTTATTGGGGGTCCGGGTAGCAGAACCAACAGAGGGCCAAGGAATCGAAGAACCGTCGGTTGTCCGAGAGGACATACTCAGACTTATGGTTTAGGGCATTACCCTTACCGCGGACAAAGAGATGTCGAGGAGGCGTCTTCCTAGTCTCTCATTGAATCCTCCCTGATGAATCGATCAAAAAATCTCACCTTCAGCAGCTGTTAGTCTCTTTTTCCAGGTCATATTGTAGCTTTGATTCGCCTTTCATTCCCTCCTGCCTCGAGAAAGAAGGGAACTGCTTGCTGCCAATGGAGATTCAAGAGACTTTTGCTTCTCTATAATCTGTTGGTCGATCAATGGATGAATACCCCACCGGGGAACCAGACGGAGATTCGAGATTGAAAAAATGTTCATGGGGCACTCGCATAAAAACGTCGGGCTGGCTGCTCTCGACGACGGGGTGGGAATGAGATGCTGGGAGATGGGAGTTATAGGTGGATTGAGAGGGGAGCAGATGCGTGGGCTAGTTCAATCTTTATGCTCCTGCCTTCCCTGCCTGTAAGTCCTCCCTTGCACCAGACAATAGAGGTTGGCATCAGACAGAATTGATAGGATAGGCCGATATTGAGATATGCTCGACCCCGGTGGGCTTCCCAACCCCACCACATTATGGATGGACTCGGGTTATTCTTCTTTCCCGACCTATCAATTCAACCTCCCATACCTGCCTTCATCTCTCCCCCTCGCCCGACGGGCTCGACCACCCCGGAGGGGGTTCCACTGGGATTGCAAGTCTATTCTATGATTTGAGATGAGAGTTGTCGTCTTTTTATTGTGTGAGTGCCCTATTAGGTTGCCTATTTGTAAGCGAACCGAAGGGAAAGAAGACATCTCTAACCCACCTCTTATCCGCTCCCTACGCTTGCGAACTCTAAAAGAGTGCTCGACCACCACCCTTCCGTAGACTCAACGAGGAACCGTCCATCAGTGAAGGTTCCTCTCCTTCCGTAGACTTCCCTACTCGAACTACCTTTTATTATAGGCTGCCTTCTCTTTCTTTCGGAGCTTTTCGGACGTCTCCACACCACCGTGACGTAGATGAGGAACAAGCCTACGGCCACGGAATTCGACGGCAAGCTTGAATTTCAAGAGTAGGGGCGCCACGGAATAGCTACGGAAGCTTCCTCGACTCTACTGTCAGACTAAACTACTCCATTCCCCCCGAGGGGAGAGCGAAGCGGGGGAGAACCGACTTCTCTCTTCTCTGCATGGAGGCAGTCGGAAGTACCAGCTTTGACTTCACTTCGACTTGACTTCAAGAGCTAGAAGCCGCGGGTCGAGTCAACTACACCAGACTGACAGGGCACACCACACTCTATCAAGCAAGCAAGCTGCCTGTGAAGTTGAAGCTGACTTTGCGATACGGACCATTCCCAATTTCTTGCTTGCGAATATCTAACGATTAGCTTTTAGGCTAGATTCACCTCCGTACATGCGGATGTACTCCGGGATAGACGTGGAGAGCTAAAAACTGTATGGGCCACCCTTGCTAGCAGAAGAGAAGGAAAGAGTTCTCCCTACCCCTTAAGTAAGGTCGTCTTTGGCACTCCAACTACTGATGTGTTGACCAAGGCCCTATAGAATCAAGTTGGAGAGGAAGATTCGTCATTCCCGTAGCGGTGACCGAGAGTGATTGCGCATCGGCCTGAAGGGACAAAATCCTCATAAAGCAAAGTGGATGGAGGTGGATCGAGTGAGGAACTATACCCTCACGACGTTTTGACCTAATGAGCTTTCTTTCCTAATTATTTATTATATTCCTGTTTCAGTCATCTCTTCCTAATACGAATTCGGATCCCCACCCCCATAGCAGTTTTGTTTCACCCCTCCCCCTCTCTCCATTCCCATTGGCAGGAAGCACACCAGCAAGCTTTCGACGAATGCCTTCACACAATCGAGAAGTAGTTCGTCAGTCACTATAGCATCATAAGGTTTGGTCGGCCCGGGAGGAACCGAGCAAGAAAGAACGTAACCAACGATTTCGCGGAAAGGAAATCTCCACGTTTGGTTCCGTCCATTCCGCCCAAGTGGCTCACCCGCGGTCATCTAACTGGCGACCCCATCGAATCAGAACGTTCGACGTCCAGCCTAGTTGTCCCAGCCCGTATATCCCTGCTTTCCTTAGCCAGCCTTCCACCGACCTGGTTGAACCAACCACCGGACACCGCTTGAGTACTTTCCCTCGTAGGCAAACCTTCCCTTGTAGCCGAATATAAGGGCTGCTTTAGTGACCAGTTGAGCCGTCAATCTCCGCTCTCCTTGACCTGCAAGCCGGAAAGGAAGAATGGCTTTCGTCGAGAAGTTTGCCAATGAAAGTCATGATAGTGAGTCAATCTTTCTACTATACCCATATCCTTTTCCTTAGTTGTCAAGCAAGCAAGAATCCCGCCTTTACCTGAACAATGGGGCCATACATAAGTCCTTTCTCGACCTTTCGGGTGGAGTGAAATTGGAAATCCCGGCTTTAGTCGCTCAGTGGTTTAGCCCTAACTTCAAAATCTTAGACTTGTAACGGACTCCGTCCACGCTCAGTAACACCTGTTGTTGGGTCTGTGCTCATAAGGTTGCCCATGACCGAAAGACCGATCGCGACACGATTGTCAGATTAGAACTGTCTCAGTTGGAGGGTGCCAACACTTGGTCTTAGATCTTGTGAGACGGAACGAGAGTCAAGCCAGCCCTCTCTGTCGACTGAATTGCTTGCATCTTTAGGTCATTTGTTGCAGGATTGAGAGGATACCGATTCCATAGCTCGGATTCTGCTCCCCGCGTAATAATAGATGGGGAAAACGAAGCAAAGCGCCCTCTCCTTTTGTATGGGAATGTCCTAAAGTTTGCTCACTCTACGTTGTAACCACTTGCCCGCTCCGTGAATAGCTCAATTGGTACACTCCCGTTCAATGCCTACAGAGACAGAAGAGGAGCAATTGAAGCTTGGTCTTGATTTCCTTTCATAGTCAAAGATGAAAAATCACTCACCAAGTCTTTCTTGTACAGACGGAAGAACTTATTGATGATGAGAATGATCTTTGACGCGCAAACCAACAATCCGCAGATTCGGATGTACCAAACTCCGAGGACTCTGGCTGGCGGTACTAGACCTCTTCCCTTTCTGTTGGCTTGATGTATAGTCTATTATTCTCTGAAGCATTGTACTACTTAATCTTTGATTTGCAATCTGAGTGCTGATCCTCTCAACGATCTTCTGGTAAAGTAGCTGAAAGATGAGCCTTGTTTAATAGTTCCACAGACTAAGGATCTTCAGAGGCGGATAGAAAAGGAGGATCTCGTATCTTCCTAGCCTGATTCAACTTCTACTATTCATTCCGGAACTACCGATGCATTAGCTTAGACTCCCACACAATGTAAAGGGGAATCAATAGGCTCGTGCTCGACAAAAGAGAGAGATGCGGAGCTGCTCGACCGGCAGGGAGAGGAGGGGAAACCGCTGAATCGACTCCCTGGATCATTGGCCTGTTTGTCTTAATCAAAACTTGCGAAAAACACCTCGGATGATGATTCGGAGTGGAATTCCCTAGTGATACACTTTCCTAAAGCAAGAGAAGAGAGAGTGCGCTGTTGATGATACACATTGCATAAGTACCATACCATACGGAATCACGAAAGCATAGTGAGAGCAAACTCCATTTAAGGAAGCAAGACCTATTATGCAACTCTAAAGGTAGCTCCTGACTCTCGGGGAGAGGGCGTATTAAAGAGATCTCTCTTACTACACCCGTAAGCCAGCTAAGAAGTCATGCTTTTAGTCCGTTAGTGAGAGTAGGAATGCCATTCAGCCAGTAGGAGTTCAGTAGGTCTTCCAAGCGAAGGAGTAGCAATCCGGTTAAAAGCCAGTAGCACGCTTGTTAATACGTATGGGATATAGAATCTTTTCCTAGTAGGACGGTCTCAGTCCCGAGAGCCAAGCTTCAGGTTGAAAGTCTTGAATCCGCTCTTACTGTTATCGAATCGGATGTTAGGGATGGAATAACATATGAATGAGAGAGTCTTAGCTAGCCCCTCAGCTTGGGATTCCGCCTTAGGAAGTTTCCTTTGAATATGTCACTCCCGGGAAGAAAGGGATAGATTCTCTTGCAGCTTATTCTCATACTCCCACACCGGTTACTGGTTGACCGGATACGAGAACTCTTGCACCGGGAATGAAACTAACTGCTGATTCCAGGGCTGTGGATATTCCCACTTCTTTCTCTTCCTCAACAACGGCAACAGTCAGACCGGAAACTTCTATAACACCAGCAGCACCGGTTACGTGCAGCGGTAATTCCCAAAAAGCAAGAGCTGATATGGCAACAGCGTCTGATTGAACAGCGGAAAGGCAAACAACGGATATTCTAACAACACCGGGTAAGCATTCCGTTAGCTTTCAACTATTTGTCCACTAAACCTGACCTGACACCAGAAAGCCTAAACCTTACTCCTAGTAGCCCACTCACTAACTTTGGGGTTAAAGAAGAGTTCGTCGCTAAATCAATTGCAAAATGACTTCCTTCCAATCCTTTCCCAGCGTCGCTAACGGAAACCTTGTCCTCCAATCCCCTTCCCTCCTAGTCTCTTCCTTCTTTCAAGTCCTTTCTTAAAGCATAAAAAGTACTACCCACTATATACCCTACTAAGACGATCGATACCGAAATGATGAAAGAACTCAAGACCGCCCCTAGCTCTCAGTGCGAAGTCTTTGATTCTCTAATGCTATCTCTCGATTGATTGAGTCTAGTCAAAAACAACGAGAACTTTAGTGGTTCCTGGAATCCATAGGGTCAATAAATGCGCCATGGCCCCTTTGAAGGCGTAGTGTAGACTACTTTCATTCCACTTTCATTTATTTAAATAGTCCTTATGCGCGTACAGTCCTTTCGCGCTACGCTAGGACGCTTATATCCGTTGCTTGCATTCTTCCTCCCTCTCTATTTGATTTGCTTCCTTTGGAGTTTGAGCTTAGCCATCTTTTCCAGTGTCCTGTGCCCTTGTCTTTCGCTCTATGGCAGCAAAGGATGCGCCTATTCAGGGACGTTCAAAGCAGCGTGGTAGATCAAGACTGTTATATAATAGGGAGAGCAGCAAGGAGTTCTTCGATTGAAGTATTTCAGTATGAGTGAAGTTCCTGTTCTGTTTCGTATCAAGTAGGGATCCTCTGTTTAGCTCATCGATCGCTTTAATCGGTCGAGCTGTCATCCGGAATATGTCCCTAGTTTGGTGAATCTCTCCCGTGCGTCTTCGCTAGGGCAGAGCGCTCATTCCTTTTTTGAAATACTTCCCCGGGAATCTCTCGTACTGTATCGATCGGTCATCCGTGAACTCTCGCATCTGTTTAGCTCATCGATTTTCTGTTTAGCTTAGCTCATCCCGCTTATCTCTCATCTCGGTTTATAGAAAACGTTCTTCATGGCCCTTTTATTTGCTAAATCGCGAGTTTAGGGGGTCTTTAGGGTCACGATAGGTCCCTTCAAACGCTTTCATTGGCCCCTTTTTGATTGATTCTTATTGAGGATCTGATGCTCGCATCTTGAATCGATCATCAACCCACGAATAGGGATTCCTGGAATTCCTGCTCCCTTTCCCGACTTTGAAATTCAATCTATATTGGTCTCGCTTCCCCTTCTATATTGTGTTCTATTCCCATCTTTGAATAGCCCCCTTTTAGTTCTATAGTTCAGGTAGCGAAGTTTAGAAGACAGAAAGCAAAGCCAAGAGGTGGTGCCCCGCCCGTAGCCTTCCGTTCTCTCTCCTTCATTCTCTCCTGCCTGGTCTTCAGGTAGGGCGAATAGCATTCCAAGAAGTCGACATTCTTCTTTTCCATTCCATCTCTCCCCCAGCCCAGCTACACATTCCCCTTCCTCCGTTAATTAAATATCTGCCTTGCCTGCGAATCCTTATCCCTATCCCTTTGTTGATGAATCGCATCTATCCCCTTCATTTGTTCTCTCCTCAAACGAAAGGTTCGGAAGGTCTTTCTTTGTTTAGTTCAAAGAGGAGTGGAGGGGTTTTGATTCGGGGTATTACGACCTGGTGGAAAAAGATCGTTAAATGGCAATGGCTTTTGTTATAAATGGAAATGGCGCTTTATTAGTCAGATCCATCCGCCTTCCCGGGAGTCGTTAGCTCTTTCCGGTGGTCGTTAGCAGCTGCTATTTAAAATCCATTCCCGCTGCTGTCGTCAACGGTAGAACTCCTCGGGCATCCGTCCGTTCTTGCTTCTGGAGTTCAGGACTGAGTCTCGTAGACCGATTTAATGTAGTGCCCGCTTCAATCGCTTGAATGGGCTTCGAAGCTCGTATAAACATCGAAAAATGGGCGATATCAGGCCGGCGCCTCCCCTTCAATGTGCGAGATTGAAGTTCTGTATCAGCTTCATCGATTGATGTTGTTGAAGTAGCGGTTGAATCATCCATTTCAGTTGAATCAATGGAAGTTGGGAGTTCAGGAAGCTCGCTCTCCCCTAATTGGGTATCCCCGGCCAAAGAGAGAAATGACTTTCTTTATTAGAGTAGTTCCCCGGGATACTCCCCAACAACTGGCTCAATGGCAATGCTTGGTGCACTTAGGCTTTTGGCATTGGCTCAAGCCGCCCTGGGATGAAGTCGCTGGTCCTTGTCCTTTAGGTTTAGGGCCAGGAGTTAAGCAGTCTGGTTTGAATGAAGGCAAGCTTCCTTTCTTTGTTTATTTATAAATAAGCAGTGCTGAGTATTGCCTGGTGTTAACTCCGAAAGGAAGAGGCTAAACTATCCCCTCTCGATCTGATCTCCCTTTCTTGCTTATCTTGGCTTCAAAGCTAAATGCAGCCATTTCTCTATAATACCATCAAAGCAAATGAAAGAGATTCAACAAGACCTGGTGAAATGAAAGCCTTAAGGCCAGAAAGAAGGAAGTCCAGGAGCAGGCGATCTTGCTAAGAGCTCCTATTCACCCGAAAGAAGCAGATTCGTTCACAGGATTTTTGCTAACAGAAAAGAAAGACAACTACCTTCTAGCCGGCAAAGCCTTTCTTTGAAGTAGACTAGTTGAACAAGAGGAATGAATGGAATCACCCTCGGCTCTGGAGCTGGCTGAAGCCATGCCCGTATCACCAAAAGCAGTTATTCCACAACAGTGGTAACAACGGCAACAGCAGATAAGAGAACACCGCTTATTCCTCCATTGAGTCTTACCTTGTGCTATTACTCTATAGCAATTCATTTTCTTGTTCACAGAGCTGATTCAACAAGGAGCAATTCGTGTGACAACAGAAGGATCGGGAATCGCTTTCTTTTATTTAGCCTGGGGCTGTTTTGAACCCTAAAATCCATTTACGCGGGTGTGCACTCAAACTCAAAAAAGAAGTGAATCCAGAAGTGACTTCGCTAGGCTAGCCTTGTTAGTTAAGATTTTCCCCTAACGCCAGGTTAGAAAAGATCTGGTTAGAAATGACCAGGGAGAGCAGTCTTTAGGAAAGCAGCTGCTCACTCGTGACAATGGATGCCTGCTTATGTCAAACTATCCTCAATCTATTCCCCTAAAGCTAGGATTTTTTCTTTCTTTCTCCTTCGACAAAAGGATTGAAATTCAGTTTATCAACTTTACCGGGCATGGAAGCACTCAAGCTAAAGCAAATGCACCTAAAGAATGGCTACTGGCCAGTAGTGATCCTGCAAGACCCTAGACTCGCTCAGAGTCCCTCACTCTGACTCTCAGTCTCAATCAAGGTGCGTAGCGGGAACCCTTTTAACTACGGCAATGGGTATATCTTACCTCCGCTGCTTACCCAATGGACCACTTAGAATAGACCGAATCGAAGCCGGTAAGCATTCTGTAATCATTCCAAGTTTTCCAGGCTGCCCATTCTCTTTGTATGAGGAGTAGGAAATGTCGTAGGTAAAGCCGTCCAGTACTACATCCGTAAGCCTTCCATGTATTGCATTCGTTCGTCAGGGAATCCCTATGGGAACTCCCATCAGGGGAATTTGCCTTTATTTCTATTCTATTACGTACAAGTGGGCCAGCCAGTCCGTCTGGTAATTGATTCTGTATTCAAGGTAGGCTATTTCGTCCTAGCTTTCCAATTTATCTGTCCTAACAGCGTTCGAAGCCTAACATCCTTGCAAGCTTTGGATTCTTTCCTATCTCTGACCGGGAAAGAGGTTACCCAGCAAGTGAAACTGAAGTGAAACTTCGCCTCTTCTCCTTCTTGTCCTCTGGTACTTCCGTTCTTCTTCTTCTCGTATCCGGAACCGGAACAAGCTCTTCTTTAGCAGCCTCGCTTTGTTAGCTTCTTGTTAGCAGTACTAGTTTTTAGTCTTGATTGACCTGGAACACAAGCTTTACCAGCCAACCCGATCTGACCTTCGAAACTCTCTTCTCATACTCCTCGTTCGTCGTTCCAGGCGTACTCCAGTTAGCTCTTCTCTGTAAGAGCCTTGTCTTTTCGATTGCTTTCCTACTCTTCTTCCTGCTTCATTAGATAAAGCGTCTTCACTAATAGATAGGATTGTTTGCTTCAAAGTGTCTATATACCAAATAAAGGCCCTTGAAACTAGAACTATAGGGGATGAAACTCTTCTTTTAACGCCCAAAGATAGGCCTCTGCAGCCCTTTCTAATGAAGATGATGCATAGGCAAGGCCGCTAAGGTCGAAAAGGCAAAAGTCGTCATTTTTGCTCTTTGCATCTTCCCTGACCCCTCGTCACTGCTTTCTGATCATGTCTTTTAGAGAATACGCGAAAGGAAAGGACAAAGTCAGGGCTGCACATGAGGCTGTAGGACTTGAAGGAATAGAATGCCCCGGCAGGGACAGTCGATCATTGGCTGAATTTCCTGGGTTTTTTACTCTAGTATCCAATCCAAGTCCCATTTTGATTTAATTTATACAAATGAAAGGAAAGAGCCGAATGGAAAAAGGCGTTAAGCAGGCCGTTAAGGACTTGGTTGCGCTCCTCCACCTCTTGGCAAAGTAGGCTAATGAAAAACTTCCTGTCGCAATTGAAGAATAATCCGCTGCTAGTCTTTTAACCACAGATGCTCTTTAGTCAATATCAGCCGTGGTCCTATCAGCTCAACCAGTTGCCGGTCTTGTTTGCGTAGTCAATGGTTTTGGCGGAAGACGTGAGAGTAAGCTGCTATTCACAAATCTGCTATGTCTTTAAGCAATTACCTTTCCTGCCTTGCTTTAGTCGGTGACTCTATGCCCTCTGCTTCGACTTCAAATGTGAGAGTAGAATCGATTGTGCTAGAATCAGCTCTAACCGTAGCAGCTCTTCTCTTCTAAAAAAGGCTATGCTATAAAGGTTCCAAGGGCTCACAATGCTTAGCTTATACTTGACTTTTAGGATTGGTGGATTGCACTTTCATTTCATAGGGCGAAAAAATCCTCTGACTGATGGGAAATGAGAATTGTTTAAAATGCAAAAGCATGATTTTCCTATAGATCCGATAAGCCGAGCCGTAACTAATGCTATCCTTTCAGTCTTAAGTCGAGATAAAGACCTAACAATTTCTGTATTGTCTTATATGACATAGAAACCTAACCATTTATTGTTGTACAGATATTATATTACAGATATTATATAAACCTAACCTTACAGTCGAGATCAACGGTGTTTTTGTGTTTTGGTATGCAGAGCTGGGACCACTACTTGACGAATGGGCTTTCAATCCTGGGGCCCCTTCACCCTATTCCTGAACGGGGGACTGACTTACGAGCCTCAACAGCCTTCCTTCTTTGCTTTTGTTCGTCGCAGTGATTTCATAGTGACCTTACCCTACCGGAATATCCATGGAATTACTCGATCCATGAAGCCTTTCTTCCCCAGTCTCGGGATCTTTCTCTCTAGGTAATGTTCGCCACATTTCAGTGAGTGCTTCTACCCTCGGTATGGTACCGGAAGTACTTGGTATTGGTAGTAGTCTCAATGTCTTTCCCTGCCTTGATAGGAGTGATGGTATCAGAGTTTATAGTTGTAAGTAAGGATTCTCCTCTAGGTACAATTCCAGTCTGTCTTCACTTCATTCAATTGATCAGTCTTCCCTTCTCCTAAGTACGAGTTGAGAGTGTCGAGAAGTATCCTATCCTATAGGGCTAGTCCATGTGTGACATCAATCCCATTCGCGGATATTTGAAATCTTTATTCTGAGCCCTATGAATGTGCAGATGATTCTCGAAGAAGAGTGCTTGAAGATATTGGAACTAGGAACCTATCACTTGCTATGGCTATTGCATTCCTAACTAAGCTAAGCGGAGCTATTGCCCTGTCATATTGTTCGGTCCTCCCTTCTCTAAGACTGCGCTAATAAAGCACGGTGCTATTAAGCTGTAGAATATGTCCCCTATACTCTTTCAATCTCTTAATATTTGGAATCTCCACCATCCTCCATTGAATTGGGTCTATCTTTTGATTCTGGTCCACCCCGAGAGATAGTAGGCCGTACCTTTCCTATTAATTTATTTGGAACTTATATCCTATCTATTGATGACTAAAACCTCCACCCACTTGTGGGACAGGGCTTTAGCGCTTTCGTATTGATTCATGCGCATCTACTAGTACTTAAAGAAATACAGAAATTGTTAGGTTTATACAGGACTTATAATTATAAGATTAATATGGTTAGGTGACAGGAATTGTATTATCGACTAAAAGAAAAGGAGTGGCAAGAGAATGCGTAACTGTGATGGGTAGGACCGGGAGAATAAAAGCTATCGATCAATCCATTCCACGTAGGGCAGTGTTAAGATTCAAGTTGTAAAGAAATGTATATAAGCCTGACAATAAGAAGGTGAAAGTCAGGATGAAGATAGGCACATTAAAGAGGAAATATGGTAGGCGATTGGTAAGCCGATGTTCTGATTATAGTTTCTAGTTTTAGACACTGAGAATGGCAGACCAGCGACCAGTAACGGGTGGAATCCCAAGATATGTACAGGATGGTAGATAGATACCAACATTTCAAACTGGTCACAATCAGACCCTGGAACATTTCAGGATTCTAAACCTTTCAAACATCTGCCTCGTCCGCTTGACCATTTGAACAGCTTGAAACAAGGCGTTGGTTGAGTTCTTACCGGCGATGGAACTTGCAGGTCAGTGACCGTACCTTACCCGAGCGAGGGAAAACATACTCTACTTGAGCGCTAGCTAGCTTTAAATTCAAAATCCTTATGCTTGTTGGGTCGGTCTCGTGGCTTTGCACCTCAACCTTTAAGTGTAAGTACTCTAGTACCTATCCCCATTGAGGCGGAGCTAAACCGATTGATTCTACTGCCTTTCCAGCGTCTAACGAACCTGGAAACCTACTACTGCTTGGAGGGTGACTTTCCCGTCTCACTATGTTCAACTAAGCCAGCCACTTCGTCCCAGCTATACCTTCTTCAATGAATCTAGCTTTTATCCGCCTTGCTCTTTAGTTGATTGATGGGATTGATTGAATCCAGTGCTTGCTCTGTCTTCGCTAGAGGATAACCTTCTAGTGCCACAGTTTCTTCCCTTCCCCTTCCTGGTCCTATCTCCCCAGCTTCTTAAAACCGGCTATACCTGATTCATCTATCAACCAATCGAGGGCTGGTCCTTATTTATAAAATGAATAAGCGGATTTATTTGTAACAGGCTTTCGAGGTGCTTCTTACAGACAGACCGGATTCGGGCACAACAGCCAAAGAGCCAAAGTGGAGAGGGAGGGGAGTTTCTCAAGTAAATGCGGGAATCCTACTCTTGCTCTTGAAGGAAGTAGCATCTTTCTTGCTGGGTAATAGAATATGTTTGAGCAATAATAAGTAACTGGTGAGATAGCAACGGGAACTGGAGGCTCCGCTCTTGGCCGATTCAGCTGTTCACTCCGGACGAGGATGATAGAATAAGCTCTCTTCATTCAACCGGCTAGGCTGCTAGATCGATTGGAAGGATCGAATGAATTAGCTCACTTACCACGGACAGGAATTTAGTATGAAAATCTTTCTGACCGGATGGGAGAAGCTCGAGCAAAGCGTAAGAGCGAAGTGAACGAAACGAGCGAGTGGAATAAACGAGTGTAATACGCAGGAACGAGTAAAAAAGTAGCGGAATCAGGCAACTTGCCACACACCAGGAGAAAGTTAGGCATATAGAACTCTTTTGAAAAATGCCCAGAAGCGGATCTCTCATCTGGAACCATCTCACTGCCAGCTTGACTTCCTCCCTTCGGTCGCCTTCCCTTTGTCCCTTAACTGCTGACAGCAATTAGCAAGCAATCCCGGTCTCGTGCAAAACATAATTTCTGGATAGGAATTAAGCCATTTGCCGACAAGCTCTTACTGTTCTCGAATCAGCTCTTTGAAAAGGTAACTTCATGCTTATCTGTCGCTCCTTATAGTCGCTCCTTCCTCCTCAGATGGACAGAGCCTTAATGTAATGGACTAGGAGGGAAGCAAGGAAAGAGAGATTCAATCAACCAAGCAAAGAACCGAAACCACTACCACAGTCTTCACCAAGACAGACAGAAAGCCAAACCAGGTTTTAATAAGATAAGGCTGATTCTCGAGCTGCCTGACGAGCAGCGGGGCAAAAGACTAGCAGCAGTCACTTTCACACTGGGATTCGAACTCTTGGAAGATTTCTTTATATTGATTGTATTTTGTCGAGCCAGAGGTATTCGATCCTTTGGGAGTCTGTCCAAGCAATCAAGCAATTACACTTGCAGTTGGTGTGAGCGCAATTGTCCTCGCACTGATGCTTACGGAATCAGTCACTCCGGAGGGCATCATCCTCTTTTAAAATGGGCAAACAAATACTATTTTTATATATCTTTCCCATTTATAGACTCCAAGTCGGTAAGTTTCCTTTTGACTATAGTCGTGGGCCGCCATATCTATCTATCTTACTACCTATCTAGTAGATTCTTGTACTACTTTGCTTGAAAAGAACGGCTTCTGTCTTCTTATATAGAATTTTATTATAATTGCCCAACGGCGAGCAGCGGCGGAAACAGAAGGGAACAGCTATGTATAGGGTTTAGCATTACCAACAGAGGGAGGGTGGGTGGCGGATGAATCCGGAGATCTTCTTTCCAAGAGTTGGGTTCGAATCCCCTTTCATCCTACGAGGAAGACTCTTTATAAAACATTTTCTATGTCTGGCTTCTCGAAAAGATACTTCAATGGGTCCATCCTGGACAAAAGCCAGACTTGGTAAGCTAGCATGTAGTGTCTAAGTCTCTGCGTGGCCCGGACAAGCGCAAGGCATGCCTTTTCAAGCGAAGAGTATCTAGACTCATAGCCCCCTATGTTGTAAGTGGTAAGGGGATAGTCTTACTCAGATAATAATAAGCCCGCTCTTTAAGGCTGACTTCTATTCTAAGGCCGTATCATCATGCTGTCCTAATACGCATCCCATCGACGTATCGGCCACCGATAAATTCAATATAACAAGAGGGGTCTTCCCGGCGTTGGTGGGACCAGTACTGGTGGGTTCATCAGGTACCGCTTAATCTTATCGAATGCTCTCTATCTCTCTATAAAAAAAAATAACCCTTTCTCCTTACTCTCTCTCTCTTCTGCTTGAATTGTGCCCGAAACCTGTCTTTTATCTCAGCTTGCCTCCATTGCTGCAGTCGAGGTAATCCAAGCCCACCATCTTGCTTCGGCTTACAAACCTCTTTCCACTGACACAGATGTAAGCCTCGTTTAGTGATATCATGGCCTCACAAATTTTAGCGTATGCAACGCTCGACATAAGCAAGCAGCGATCTGTGCATAGCCGTGCATCCCAGCCAGTAGACGGGTATCATTGCAAGTACAGACTGGGCTAAGACCAACCTCCCTGCCATAGACAAAGAGCTGGACTTCCATCCTGCCAGTCGCCTGTTGATTTTCTCCACATGAAAGCCAAAATCAGAAGCTCTCAGCCTTCTCCCACTGATCGGGGTGCCGAGATATATCCACGTTCCTTTATTGATGGAAATCCCAAGAATACTTGCCATGTTTGCCTGCCTTCTTCGATTTACAGCTGGACTGAAACGCAACATGGACTTACAAAAGTTTACTGCCTGACCAGACTGCACACAATATTCATAAACTATTTGCTTCAGATTGAGGCAATTAGTCTTAGTGGCTCTGACTGTTAGAAGACAATCTTCAGCATAAAGAAGGTGAGTAACCGGCGGGCAACCAGGTCCACAACGTATTCCTTCAATATATCCTTCCTCTGCAGCATTCTTGAGAGCACGAGATAGTGAATCAAAGCATAAGATGAATAAATAGGGGGATAGAGGGCATCCCTGCCTAAGTCCAACCTTAGAGGAAAACCAGTTAGTAGGAGAGCCGTTGACAAGCACCGAAAAGTGAGTGTCTTCTACGCATCCCCGAGTCCACTTGATCCATTTCTCAGAGAAGCCATATTTCCAAAGCACCTCAACAAGGTAATCCCACCGCAGTCTGTCATAATAAGCCCTCTCCATATCAACCTTGACCACCATTCCTCCATTAGCCACTGAAGCTCTCTCAATTGAGTGCAATAACTCCTGAGCCAATAACACATTCTCCAGTATGGATCTCCCTTCAACAAAGGCTCCCTGCTCCTGAGCTATTAGTTTAGGTAGGAGAGGTTTTAATCTGTTTACCATGATCTTCACTACAATTTTGTACAAGGTATTACACAAACTGATCGGACGGAACTGAGCAGGCGACTGCGGGTTAGGAACTTTAGGGATCAAAGCTAGAAAGGTGGATTTCCAGCTAATAGGCATTTGTCCCGACTGGAAGAAAGACCGGATACCATCACACACCTCCTTCCTAATGATGGGCCAATACGCTTTGAAGAAAGAGGCTGGGAATCCGTCCGGGCCTGGTGCCTTATCTGAATTCAGCAACCTCAAGGTATGCTCAATCTCCCGGTCAGTGACCCCCCTAGTTAGGATATCATTCTCCTTATCCAGCACTCGGGTAGCAGTAGGAGGGAGGCTAAACTGCTGCTGCAGTAAGAAAGGCTGCCATCTTTCAGCAAAATATGAAAAAAAGACCCTCTCAATGCCTTCTCTGTCTGTAACCTCTTCATCTTCACGGTCTTTAATTCGAACAATTCTGTTTTGGCGTCCAGTAAGCTATATCTAGCAGCTCCACCCGTCCGAACCATAAGATAGAAGATGAAGAAGGAGTCGAACCCTCATCCTCATAGCCTATATGCGACTATCTTTCCATCGATTCATCTCCACCCACCCTACCCTCGAAAAGTCAATGAATCGACTAAAACATAAAGAGAAATATACAAAAGCAGTGCTCTTCACAAGAGCAATGTACCAAATAAGATATATAGCTAAATCTATGGAAAGTGGAAATTCAACATTCTAAGCCTGTTTTATAGCAAGATTCCATCCGGAGTGACAGATTCACCGAGAGCCATTACAATTACAATTACTCCGATCGCCGTAGCCAAAGCTTTCATCCCTGGACTCGGTTTTAGTTCCAGTGGATCGATTGGCACGGGATCGATCAAGGAATTGAGAACTCGGTCATGAACACATCCTGCATGTGGGCATTGCGCCTCTAAAGCCATATTTGAAGAATAACTTTTGAAGCAACTGAGAGCTTCTTTATACGTATGAACTAATTGAGGATTTACCACGATTTCAGGTTGTTGTACGAACCATTCTCCTTCCATATTGGGCCAGTACTGAGACCACCAAGAAAAGCCCAAAATCAAACATACAAATAAACGAAACGAAGATCATTCACATACGAATGATACAAAGCTTCCCCTAGTCCGAACGAACGAATACGTGAGTTTCCACCTAAACAATCTGCTAACCCTATTATTCTCTCAGGGGAAAAAAGCAGTTTCGCTGTGTACCCCCTTTCATTATTCAGTGCTGCTCCAAGGCCGGACGGTCAACTTTCAGCCTTCGGACGAACAATCTGCCACGCAGAGGGAGAATGAAACGTTATATGTCTCCAGCTCCGAGTGTTCCTAAAACAACGATATATCAGACCGAGCGTCACAAACGGGTTATTCCAGTGGCGAACAATCTGCAAACCCCTAGAATAAATACCCACCTTCTGAAGGTGAATAAAGCGACGTCGAGCTCTAGTAAATTTACGGAAACGAGTCCATATCACATCGGAACTCCCAATGGCTTCCGGCTTGCGACTGTCGTACAAGTAAGGCTTGCGAAAGAACGGCTTATCACCGCTTAATGAAAAAAAGAATTCCTTCATAATACGTGGCGTACTGTTTGCGCTCCGCTCGCAGATCAAAGAAAGAGACTTCCAAAGAGTAGTGGCCGGGCGATTAACCCGGAAATATCAACAATGGGCTATTTCTCTATGATAATAGTTTGTAAGCAAAGTTTTTTCATTGAGCGATAGGGGCGTAGGCTCTGAAATGATTGAATCATTCCTTCATTCTATTCCGGCTCTAAAGAAAGCATTGAAGCTCACCTCGTGCTTCCATCAAACGAAGCACCAGCCTCACTCCTCCATCGTGCTGACCAAGGACACAACCCATGGATGCTTCCATTACTGACAGATAAATCAGGAGAGGTCGACCAAGCAAGCATGATCAAGCCAGGTGAGCCTTTCCTGCTAACCAAAGGCAGAATTTCAGAGAAACTTGGACCCGAAAGGACTGGACCCATTTAAACAAAGTTCTAATTCCAGCTCCGACCAGGGTAGACAACACCTGAGCTAACACTACGCAAGCGAACTGATCATGGGCCAGAACACCCCTATTGGGGGACAAAGTGGACCTTTACCCGAAGCGGAAAGCTCTATGACGCTTCAAAGCCCACAAAGGCGAACGAAATTACCTATATAGAATGAAATAGCTACTGATGCAACTGTACGAAAAGTTGTCTAGTGATCCGACCACCCTCCCAGGGCCCCAGGAATGGGTATACTTAGAAACAGAAGTCAATCCTGATTTCCGGTTAGTAGGATGGAGCTATACGCAAGCCAATGCCAAGCGCTTTGACTTTTTTTAATTAAGGCGAAGCGTTATCTTTAAAAGTGCGGACGCAATCAGTGATGGCGCAGAGGACCGAACGTTTCCGCGGAGTTACTGGTGAAACGCAAGCAAGTCACGCGCAAGGTGGGTTGATGCTCTTTAGGCCGCACCGACCGCATGACGGCAATTGACTTTTTATGTTCAGAAAGAGCACTGGCCACCCTAACCGAACCACGATAGCCAACGTACCACACACGTAGACCACAGTCTCGATCACAGGAAACGTCAACTAGACCGGAGCTCGATCCACACACGGAATGAACCTATGCGCTTTTTTGGTATAACAGGCAAAGGGCAGTTGAACCGGAGACGCGCCTTTTCCGCAATTAGCACAAAGGGAGCTCTCACATTCTGCTCTTTCTCACCAAGACCTTCTTCCAAATCAAAGGAAGACAAAAGAAAAGCTCGGTCCCTTTTCAAAGAAACAGCCCCGCTTTTGGCCCCTCTCTGAGTTGGACAAAAACGACAAATGAGAATGATTCTTATCACAAGTTTAATACGACAGTTAAACGTGGCGATATTGGGACGATAGCTCTTTGGAGAAAGATAGAATCGTGTTGTCGGACGCTGATTTCAATCTTCTTTAGGAAGATTTAGCTAACTCTACTTTTTTTTGTTCAACCAATGAAAAGAATCTTTCTTTCAAAAAAGAAACCTTATGGAAAACTACCCGACGAGTCTAATCTGCGTCCTGTCATTGTAAAAAAAAAAGATCTTTTAGTGATCGAGGCAATGTTCGAGTTCAAGATTTTCGAAACAAACGGAATGGCTTTTGCCCATCAGATGGCATTGAGACTTTTTTTGCCTTGGCGGCATGAACAAGATCATTTTTTTCCCATCCCACTAGCGAAAAACAAGAAATTCTCTTGTCTCGCTAAGGAGGAAAGGAATGAAAAAGAAAGATCATTTTCTTTCGTTGTCAACGAGAGAAAAACTACAAAGAAATTCGTTTGTAGAGTAGAATCAAAACCAACCTTGGCTTCCTACATGTTATATGTCCCTTACCTTGCAAAACCTTCCTATATGTCTCGCTCCTACCTACGCTACACAGCTAACGTATCTTGCACGCCTGCGCATCTCAACTTTGACACTCATAGAGGCACGCTCAACTCCTCTATTTGACTTTCCAAGTATGACCTCCTCGGCTATGAGTTTGCCTGCCCAGCTCTACTTCTAATTGATAGGCTTACCGATGCTTCTTGAGGGCCTTTTCTTTCCCAAAAATATCTTCTCTTGGGGGAGAGCAGCCACCACTATAGGAGAACTCCGCTAAAGTAGGCTCCTTTGTCAGGCTAGTCAAGGGATGGATGCGCGGTCAATAAGCTGTTTGTTAACTTAGCTCCACTGTCCTCCACTTTAGCCTTTTTGGTCTGTATACTCGGAAAATGATCTAGCTTTGTCTCTGCTCGAGCACTTTTTCTACCTGTATGCTTAGTCTTTTCCTAAACTGGTTGGGGTTTAGGTTTTGGTCACCTGCTCTCAGACTCTCGTTCACTTGACAGTTTACCCGAGTCACTATGGTGGAGTCACTATAGTAGAGTTGCCTCTTTGGATTCGGCTATGTAGATCAGGGGCATGGTTTCGAACCCCTTTTTCTTTTTCTCTTTCTTATATCTATATCTCAACTGGATCGTGACGAAAGGTTGAGGAGTCTCATACTCGAGTACACCTATTCCGGAAAGAGATAGACCGAAAGTAGAGCTCCTGTTAATCGAGTCAAAGCCATTGGGACCTAGCTCGGATGAATCATTCGAATCTAATCTGGTTCTGGTGATTGCGTCTAGTAATCCTTTATTTAGTTAGTGGGACTCACATTTCCTATTCTTGAGTCTTCACTCGATGTATGCGCTTTCCATTCACAAGAATTGCGTATCTCAATATTCATCGGCCTCTCGTAGAGAAAGACAAAAAAAGAGTTTTCTCTAAGAGTGGACTTTACTATAAACGAGAAAGAGCCATCCTGGCTCAGAAGGAACGCTAGCTATATGCTTAACACATGCAAGTCGGCATTCGGGTTCCTTCTCCTCTGGCATACGGGGAAGGCGCGGGACTCCACTTCCCGAGACTAAGCATAGAGTAAGCTGCCTGCAGAGCAGAACGTCGAGATTCTCGAGTATGCCCTGGCAGTAGAGCTCGCTGAATTCGAAAAGAAAAGGATACTTCGAACCATGTTACGAAGACAGGACGGATGTGATCTGAGTTCCTATGGCGAGAAATTTGGCCTCCTCGTGGTTAAGGAATATCAAGAATTCTTCCTTAGTACAGTACCCAACATATGGGGTCGCCTCTGTCGAGCAGATCAGACCTACAGCAGCTGAAGCCTCCTGGGATATCTGTTTCCCGTTAATCAAGAAGGGAATGAAATTTGCAAGGATGGGGAAAGATCTATCAGAGGTGGAGAGAAAGAGAAATTGGCTTACTGGGCGATCTAAAACATCTTCGAGCTTTCATCAATACATCAAGACTTCTCAAAGGGAACATGCGTCACTCAAAGAGAGGCTCGAGAAAGTTAATGCAGACATCGTAGCCGTAGCCTCCTTTGACAAAGTGAGTAAGAAGATAAAGTTCGATCATCTCTAGTAAGCCAGCCCCGGTGGGAATAAGAAAGCCATTTTTCGTGGGGATAGGAAGTTCTAGCTTCCTCCCTGGGCGGGAGTGAGAAAGATGCTGCTATCTTAGCAACTGGATCTGAGACTGCTGCAACAACTGATGTAGTTTCTACTTCCGTGACTCTCTATGCCACTGCCACTATCTCTGTCCCTACCGCTGCAACCTTCGCTCCAGTTATTGGAGTCAGTGCTGCTTCCATTGCTTTAGCAATATATGAAACAGGTACCAGAACCTCTCGATTTCTAAAAGCTTAGGCTCGTTCTTCTAATGGATCGAAAGGTCAAACCAGGCTCCTAGTACGTACCTTTTTTATACCTATAACGGGACACCACTATTGGAGAGAAGCTCTAACCACCACTGGATATAGAACCGTTGCTGGTGGAACCGGAACAGCCCGAAGATTCGATCATTTTTGGTATATAAATGGATAGGGCCTGCCCGTAGATGTCTATCCCGTGGTGGCTATAGATTGTATATTCACTTTATTTTGATCTGAAATGAGTTCTGCGACTATAGGATGGATCTAAACCTGGAACTGGAAACCCTCCGAGGTGTGTAAGTGCTTAGGCAACGAAAAGAAATTGGAAGAAGGCACAGCTAGTGAACCAATGACAAAGACTTTCTTTTCTCCCCATCTCTCTCTGATACTGAGGGCTCTTGATCTGGCTCATATGTAGGGAATGAAAATTTTTGTAAAATATGCGCTGTAGCTAGGACCTTTGCGTTTCAAGGGGAGGGGAGCTCCCATCTATCTTAAGTCTCAAGGGCGTATGCCTTTTTGGGAACTCCACGACGGTTGGGAATAGCGTTAGGCCCAGCAGCAGCGGTTCTTATTCCTCCGGACAGGCAACGTTAGGCAGCTAGTCCCAAGCAACTAAGTGTAAAGAGGACGAAGGAGAGGATGGTCGTTTTTCGAGCAGTAGACCTGCCCTAAGGATAGGACTCTTTAGGAAGAGGGCTGCTACTGGCGATCACTCAACCAAATTTGCAAGCAGCCCAAAAGATTTTAGCACTCGGGCAGGCGCTCAGAAGTCTTTATTGTTTGGCTATCTTTTCGGGAAGGATGATGAGAAATACGTATATAAATTTTAATAGACTCGGCCGGTTGACTCGAATGAAAAAGAATAGGAGGGTTAACTAGACAAAGACGAATAAACGCACCAAAATCTCGCTCATGGCGGGGATGATTCACATCCAAAAACGCTGGAATGACGAGACTTCTTCCCCAGCGCTTAAATGCAGCAATAATGGAACGCATCGGCCGGGCACAGCTACGCATGGAAGACGGTCAACTTTACTGAACTGAACAAAGTGGTTGTTTTCCTACAGGGGTTTGAAATGCACCCCAAAATAGTCAGGCGTGGGGAATATGATATCCACCCCGACAGTTTTAGGGAAGAGACGACTGTATTGATGATATCATCTCTTCTATCTCCCCTTCTTTAATGGCAGAGGGCGAACCCTCTTCGTGCAACTCTTCCCGGGAAGTGAATTGGCTTCTTCTCCTTTTTCAGAAGGACTGAGTGAGTGGTCCTTCCTCTTCAAGCTGTAACCACCACTTGTCCTCCAGATCGATTTCCATCTCCTCGCTAAAAGAACCTGGCATCCGCAGGGATGCGGCCTTGGTGAATGATTGGTCCAACGGCGGCTCCGG
>KE506004.1:25140-39146 GCA_000441515.1 Elaeis oleifera | reverse complement strand
CAAGGCCCTTTCCTTTACACTGTTGGAGAGAGCCTCTGAAGAATCTCATATTCCTTCTTTTGCTTCTTCCTTTTCAAGCGCCTTAGTCAAGCCAGAAGGCTCAGCCCTTTCTTTTTGACAATGCTCGACTCGAGATATATATAATAGGCCATGACATCCACGTTGACGAAATAACGTCTTTTTGTCCTTTCACCCAAATGGTATCGCCAAGGTGCTCGAAAGAGGAAGATTTTTCCAAACAGCGGTAAAAGGTAACGACCTGCTTTCCCTTCATATCGGCCCTCGAAAGCATCCCTTTTTAAGGGGGCGGCTGGCAGTGAGTACGTACGAGCCGCTACTAGAAGGATAGCATGCTTGAAAGACCCTGGCCATAAACCAAGACCAAAAAGACCATCTCCAACTGCCTCCTTCCCTTTCTTCGCGGAGCGGCTTAAGTCAGAAGGACTTCGACCTCTAAGTCCAGCGAGAAAGTCCTATTTGTATAAGCGAGCTTCCGGCCCTACCTTACTCTACCTTGGGAGTCTCTCTCGTAGTCGCGTAAAGCTCTCAAATCGTTTCACAAGGAGGCGAAGAGGATTCCTTTTCTCATTTGACCTAAAGTTGCCCACCCACCTCTCAGTGGCTCCTTGGAGTCCTATTGGGGATCCTGCAGTCTTTCTTTAACCGACTGTGCGGGTTGCTTCTCATACTTATCCCTTCCTCTTACTAATAAAGCGAGAACACTAGCCAGTGAGTCACCACCTCGGAACGAAGGAAGAAGGCATGAGAGAAGGAAAGAGGAATTTCACCCTCACAACCTCTTGGTCAAGCTACCGAGCTACTATAAAAAAACTCACAGAGGTCACCAGGAGCGACTGGATCGAATTGTAGAATCGGATCTTATGGCGGTGATTCCCTTTTCCTTCTTTCTTACATCAGGTATGGACAAATAGGAATCGAAGAAAGGGCCTTTTGCTTCAATCAACCGATGCTAAGCCAACTTCTTTCTATTTTTTGATGAAAAGGTCGACCAGTCTAGAAATGATGAAAGTTCCCCCGATGTGACGATCGCTAACGCATCCAGGGCCCCACCACCGTAGATAAACTCTCTTTTCTTGCTAATAGTTCGCTATTGCATTAAATCTAGCTATCAATAGCAGTACATTCCCCGGTACATACAGACGAATAGACCCCTCCACCCGACTAATAGCCCGTACAGGTGGCCTTCGCCCTTTACCTATTTTCTTGAATAGCATCGGGAGCTGCACCCCTCTAATTAGGATTTGGTCTGACCGGCCAACCCGTACACTTGTTCTGTCTTATATATGCAAACCCCAATCAACAACTCTCCGTTCTAGTTGAAAGCCCCTCTTCTTGTCCGATGAAGAAGCAGATTAAATGAGAATGAGGCATTCCAGCGCTGTACACTTCCCACAGGGTTAGGAGTTGTAGTTGGACTTAGTTTAAGTAAGGCCGGCAGGGAAAGAGCAGTTATTCCGCTTCTATCGTGTAGTCTTCTTTCCTGCCTTTATCCCGCTAAGCCGTAGCTTGGGGTCTTTCAAGGCGCGGAAAGGGGTCCGAGTAGACCGATGACTAGAATTGGCCCTAGACCATGGGAGCGAGTCCGTGCCAGGAGTTTAGGAAGGCATGAGCGAAATAGCGAGATCCAAAGACAGAGATGCCTGGGGAGGGCTCCTATGTGCAAGGAGAAGGAAAAAGGTTTGAGAAGGGTTCAGCTGCGCCTAAGGGCTTTGCCTTAATCCGATGGAAATTCGTAAGAAAGAGTCATGGTCTTTGGTCTTGCTGCTGCTTTCATATCGACATTCTAGAAAAGGGTAAGATCCTCACTTTCGCTCCTTGGTTCATCCACACTTCCTTTACTGCCTTCGCTTCGGGCTGTCTTTTTGCACATTTGTAAAGATGGTCTCTTAGAACTTGACTATTGGTCTATCCCCGACTCCGGTGTGCTTAGTAGCCGTACCTCTTTTATACTATTTTATCCAATTTTCTTGTCTTCGAGGAGGATGAGAAAGGTAGGCTTGAAGACCCCATTCGAGTCTTTCTCACCGTCACCTGGCCTAGATCCGGTGGTGCATACCCCAAAGTTTCAAAGATGCAAGTTGCAGAGGGGTGTGCTCGCTAAAGAAGCTTCCTTAACCACTTCCTGTGGAAAGAATTGGTGTACGTGTTAGATACTCACCTGCATTCCATTCTTTCTAGCCAGCTGCTCCCCTGGTGTACTGTACGAGCGAGGAAACTCATGACTCACTTTCAGCAAGAAATTGTTCGCCGTTAAGGCGTAAATGCCATTCGAAGTCCCACTTCGGTAGCGTGGTCATGTCAAGGAGTGGAGGAGGGGCATTTCCATTCTATAATGTCTAGAACCGTTCCCTGATGGAGAGTCTCAAGGCCCAATCGGGATAGAGGGAGCCAAAGACCTGTACAGAAGAGAGGTGGTCTTTGCTGCTTTGAAAATAGCTCCAAAAAGGCCTTTCCCTCTTCTATGTTATCCCGGCCCTTACGTCAAGCTTGGGACTCTTCTTTCTCGATCTTCGATCGGGTCTGAATAAGAGCTAACGAAATCCGATTCGAACCTTTGGCATTACCTTCCCCGGTACACTTTCTATATCTCAAGCACATCCCATTGAGAAATAGAGCATTCTTCGCCTAATGAGTTGGGATATTCCACAACCACTCTGTCCTCTACCCGACCGCATCACTGGCCCAGAAAGAAAGGTGCGGAAAGTACACACCAGCAAGTCAATTCCATTCCTTTCTACTCCGCCCCACCGGCCTACAGCCCTATACCCTCTACAGCAGCCCGGGCTAGAGCCTCAAAGGACTGATCTTCCTTCTTGGCGTTGACTCCACTTGGGCCGATGGGAACTCCTACTTCACCCCAATGCAGCCATCGAACCAGCCCAGCCGGGGACCCCGAATGATTTAAAAGTCGAATTTACGGAGGGACTCTTTCGAAGCTATCGGTACCATGATGTGTACTGGCCTGGGCCAAGTTCAAGCCCCAGAACTGAGAGCAAGAGGAAGACGGAATGCCCTTGCCAATGTCACGGAGAATATAGCCCTTACGTACCAAATGGTTCAATCTTATAATACACAACTCCCGTCAGATAGAACGTCTACCAATTGTGAATGAGCGGATCGGGCTTGCTTGGAATGGTGAACAGGCCCTGACTGGAAGTGCCGAAAGAACCACTACAAGAGGGGAGCCGGCTTTCACACCCATGCTATGACCCTTGCTATGAACTTCTCATGCCAATTCCCCAAGACCTCTTGTACCCTTTTGTCGAGCAGCCCTTTCATACTTTCACATATATATGAAAGGCAAACTTTGTTATTTCTCATGCCCTTTTAGAGCTAAAAAGGAGTTGACCAGCCCTTTCGCCCAGTCGATTTCCTTCATCATTCTTTGGTCATTCCTTCTTCTGGCCAAAGAGACTTCTGGAGAAAGGTCCGGCTTAAGACACCTTGATTTGGAAAGCGATCGATGATCAATCCATCTGTCCGCACTTCCTCCTGGTCCTGCTGGTATCTCTGCCTAGGACTTTTTTTCTTTTTTCCTTCTTGACTCAGCTCGGAATGAAAGGAGACCTCCCGTAGGTGGCCTCTTACCTCTCTTGCTTCCAAGTGAGCACCCAGGTGAACCGTAGTGCCCAGGTCGTTCCCCTTTCTTTTCTAAGTAAATTATGCTTCGGTCTTTTTTTTCTTCATTAATCTCTCTTCACGCCCCCGCCTTTGTACAATTAGAATCCTAGCACACGTCTTTTTGAACTATGAGAGCTGTTTGTATACTTGCGTAAGAGGCTTTTTCCGTGATTCCAGTTAGGGACTCGGGTGCCCTTTTTTCATATCTTTTTGGTACTGCCCCATAAGAAGAATCAGTAGGCTGGTCAAGTAGCCTTTTTGATGCATAAGATAAGCTGGAGGGCTTCTGCGCCCCAATCATTCTATTTTCGTTTGTGGAGGGAACCCCCTTTGAAAGCTTCTTTCATTGAATTCAAAGATCGAGGGCTGTGAAGCATGCTGGGAATGAGGTAAGGACCTCTTCTCTCTGACGTAGC
Organism: Elaeis oleifera; assembly: GCA_000441515.1. Classification (NCBI taxonomy): domain Eukaryota; kingdom Viridiplantae; phylum Streptophyta; class Magnoliopsida; order Arecales; family Arecaceae; genus Elaeis; species Elaeis oleifera. The sequence goes on along the minus strand of KE506004.1, from coordinate 35,088 downwards.
CAAAGTGAAAACCATTCGACCGAGGTCGAGATCTAAGCCGGTCTATAGCACAGGTGCTGCAGTGAAAGATTCCGCCGTAGCGTTATGCCTTGAAGAAAGAGCAAAAAGACTCACTTTTGGTCCATGGCTCCAGTCAAAGAAGTTGCACTTTCTTTCGATGTTGGTCCAAGCCCCGTATCAATTGGCATTTCAGTTGACATTGATGTTGGCATTGAAGTAGGCAAGGCCAATCCATCTGTTAAGTCAGCTGGTTCTAGGTCAAAAGCTAGTGTAAAAGATGTCTTTCTCGTCCTAAATAAAGTCAAGTACGAACTTCAATTGCGGTTTACGCTCTCGTTACAGGCAGATGAAAGGAAGGCACTTAAAGAGCAGGTGGGCATATGGGTAACTCATATTCAGGTTATCCAGCTGGGAAAGAAATTGAGTGGAAAAGCCTTTCCGGGCAAATCGAATAAGGTGGCAACCAAGTGTAATACCCGTCTTGCTCCCCTTCTTTAAATAAATGGATTTCCCCTAATTTATCTGTTGTAGCTTCACCTAGTAACGAGACTGGATTCTACTCTTTTCGCCTAAGCTCTTCATCTGCCCGAACTGCTTTGAACCAAGGGTGCCAAAGGTATAAGGCAAATCGAAGAAATACATTGATGGAGGCTACAAAACAAAGCCATATTACAGTTCGGTGGAGCTTACACCTCTTGTTTTCTAAAGGAAGAAGGAAAGCCGTATCCCCAAGATAATCTCTCGATGGTCTGGTCTCGAAGGTGTATCGGGTGGAAGGAAAGAGGTTCCCTTAGCAAGTCCAACGAGCTTAGGCTTAGATCCCGTGTTCTGGAAAACCTTCTATGGGTGCCCCAGTTCATAGCAGTTCTTTCTCTGATCCTAATCGTATCGTACGTACAGCTTTCTTTGTCTTGAGGGTGAGGAACGAACTTCTTTCTTTTCGATTTTTGATTTGAATTCTTTATTCAGATTGAAACTTGTCTCGTACTTGGTATTTCTAATCAACCAGTTAAGTTAAGCCGGTGAGGTTGATATGGTGCCATTGACACCTTAGTCTAAATGAAACTAGATAAGGACCAAAGCTTGAATAGCTCTTCATTCCTTGAGCTCGACTCGGTCGCTTTGCTGTTCTTGACAGTCGCTACGCTCCTTATCCCGAAGGGATACCCCGAGCTAACTTTGCTTAGGACTTTGTTCTCGAGTGATAGGCACCTGGGAAAAGCCTTTAGAGAAAGAGTTAGTTCTTTCCCCTGACTAAGCATCAAAGCGCCCTACCGAACGGTCTGTCTCTCCGCCTATTCCTAAAGGAGCGGTCTACTTACCTACCATACCTGGAACTCCTCGCTTAAAAGCTCATAGCTGCAAACTTTCTAGCATTCATTCTCGCCTTTCCTTACAAGACAAGCAGATCAAAAGAGCTTGTCGAACAAGTGCTCTACTACGAAGATAGAAAGATGAAGACTCACATCCACTGCCAGACAGAATAACAAACTGAACATGGACCAAGGAGCGAGGTACGAGCTGAATCGGTCCCTCTCGGATAGGCTAGCTTCCCTCCCGTAACTCACTAGGCTCTTTGTGGCGCGAAGTGTGCTGTAGTGGTAAGTTTATAACTTTCCACCTGTTGAAACTCGTTTAAACTAGATCGATTGCTTAATGCCTAAGAGGAAATGGTTCCCCTGTCGGTTGAAGCTAATTTGGAGCCTATTAGTATAGTAGCGGAGGACCCATGAACAGAGACTTTGATTGCCTGCTTGATTTGCTATTTAGCCGGGAATAAGACCGATACTTGTAAGCTATAGCCGTAAGGAAGGTCAACGATTGCTTATTCTTTTATTTATTAGTCATTTTCGAAGTAGAAGCAGGAAAGGTCCCTCCTGAGTTAGTGAATTATGGTTCAGTTCAGGCCTATCCCTATCAATCAATTGGTAAGGTAAGCAGGCATACATCTAGGATAAGTAAACAAACCAATCCACATATCTATATCTTCATCTTCCCCGTTGACGAGTTTCTTTTCTGACCGGATCTTGATCTTGTAATGGCATGGCAGCTTTGTCTTTGTCCACTGCCCCTGAGGGAGAGACTGTAACATCGCTAACATTGCTTTAAGAAAGGTACATTAACAGCGACAAGTGGGCAGCTAAGCCAGATATAAAACCTTAAACCTTAGAACAAAGCCCTTCTTTGTAGCTTTAGGCGAAGAAATGGAGCAAAGCGACCGGCGATTTCAGCTAACAGTTAGAACAGCTTCGAAGAGTTCGCTCGATCAGCGGATTGAGAGAGGAAGCGTAACGAAGAGGTCTTCTGTTATGAAGCCTGTTGCTAAGCACTAAAAGAATATATAGAAAGTTTAACGGACGAAGGTGTAGCCCCTAGTGGATCAGTCCATTCCTCGGCGGGAAAGAACGAAGAGCTGCTCTCCCATCCAAAATTTCCATCTTGTAAACAAGGGTTGGCTTTTCAGTAGCTGCTTTCACTACATTAACTACGACATTACTCTTCTATGACGATACCAGAATGGAACTAGCGATAGGCGCGCTTTCCGAGAACGAAAGACTCCATAGCCTACTTTTTTTCTTCATACAAAATCTTGAACCTGGTCTTCCTGAAGGAAAGAGATCACTGGACAGAAAAAGAGACTAGACCACTAATTGACAGTATAAAGAAAGGGCTATGTGGAAGTGGAATAAGTCAAGGCCTTACTCTATTATTAATCTTTGATCATATCTTTTGATTCTATTCTGATTGAAGTCTTGTTCTAAGCCTTCGAAGACTGTTAGGCATGGAATGATAGCGGACTGGACAGACCGAAGACCACACTAATAGATTTCGGAACAGAATGCTTACCGAATGCAAGACTAGGGACTTTGTCAAAGGCTCCTGTACCTAAACAAAGAAAAGATAAGGATAGGGACTGGTTCTACACCTGGAACAAGAGGCCCCCACTATTTACTACTCAACTCGCGAAGAAAGAAAAGTCCACGATTTCAATCTAAGTTACAGACTAACGCCCTGGCTGGACCGATGGAAAGCACAGCAGGGCTACTAGGGAACTTAGGCAAAGACGGAGGAAAAGCCCGCGGGAAATTTCTCAAAGGCTAGATCTAGATCCTACCTCTAGGATGCCTACACCAGCTCCATCTGCTTCTCTGATCCTTCCTTTTCCTTTTCCGATGGTTTTCTTTTTTGTTTCTTTTTTGTTCCTCGATGTTCCTTTACTGTTTTTACCTTGTTTCTCGATTCTTCCCCTTTTGTCCCCTGTCTTCTCAATCGGCGAAGCCTCGCTCCCTTCTTCCCCGCCAGCTATAGCCTGGCCTACCATCGAAGGTAAATGGCCTTATTTTGCAATTGGATGTACCACTCTTTATCGCTCGCCAGGAGAAGTCATTATCTTAGGTCTAGCCTCACAACTGTAAGGAAAATAGGCCTTAGGACAGCGGGGGACAGGGACGAAGACGAGGTATTCTTTCCCACTGATACTGAGACTACTGGGGCGAAGACTTATACTTCACTAGGGATAGCAATGATTGCTACTAGCTCGCTTGGAAGATAACTGGCTGAAAGCGCTTACCCTTTTCTACAATTGCATGCGCTTAAGAATAGAAATCTCCCACTGACTGGCTAGGAAACGGCATTAGATTAGCACTGGAAAGAAGGGAGTCATTTTCTATGGGTAAAGCTCTAGTCTCACATTCTGTTAATGAAAGGTAGTCCCTCTCTAGAGAGCTAAGTGCTGCTATTGAACCTATTAGTATCCCCAGCAATTCTCTCAAAGGTTATGATCCCAATAGAGGTAAATAAATATGAAGCCTTTCAATCTGCTATCCCTGCAACTTATGATTTTGGTACAGCTCGGAGAGGAGAGCTCTTACTGGCTTGTCCTAGAATCCGTGGAACCTGCGTCAGATAAGGGAGCATGCCTAGAGGAAGAGATAGCCCGGGATAACTCTGACTCTTATTAAGAGAACTCTTAGGGGAGGACTGCTATCCAACCAATTCATAATCACCTGCTTTTAATACCCCTGCTCTCTCACCGGTTTACGAGCTTGACCTTGTTTACGCCTTCCTCCTTGTTGCCCGCTGGATTCACTGACTTTGATGAGAATTCCCAAATTATCCCCCGCGTAACGTAAATAGTCAGCCCTGGTGGCTCTCCTAAGAGGGACAGAGAGCTCATTTACTTGAAAAAAAAAAGAAGAAGCTTGCTCATTTGAAATAGAACAGCTTTCAAACGAACTGGATGGATTATCCCTTGCTGGCTTTCATCAATACTCAGGCTTTATCACAGGCTTTCTCACTAGATTACACAAGCGCTTAGGAAGGGAACTACAACTGGCCTAGCTCGACATGTATCGGTAACAACCTCGAGGAGAGCAGAGCGGATGGATAGCAAACCAGAGAAAGAATTGTATCTCTACCAGGTAAAGAGAAAGATATCTATTATACAGAGCCTATAGCCCTAATTACTATTCTATATCGTTAGCTCGTTATTAAGGGGATTAGATAGAAGGCCTCCTTTCATTTTTTTACTAAGAGAGAGCTGCCATAGATTAATTACTTGCTTCGGGAAAGGAGGAAGACCAATGACACTAGCTAACCAACTGAGAGAGCATTAATATTTGAATGACTTGCTTCGGGAAAAATGACTAAATGACTTTCTTCGGGAAAGAAAGGAGGAAAAAGTACTATCCTATTATTGTCCCTCTTTAGAAATCAAAATGTTTATAAACAAGTACAATAATGGATTTGTCCCTCTTTAGATAAATTCTTCCATATAGCGAGCGAAAGCCCCCTACTAAGTAAGGACCTCCTCTGCAATAATGAAGAGTGATGGAGCCAATGGGTCACCCTGTCGAAGCCCTCGAGATGACTTAAATAAACCCGTGATAGAACCATTAAACAAGACAGAGAACCAGCAATTAGATAATAGCAAACCAATCATGGACATAAATCTGATAGAAAATCCAAACCTTCGAAGGACAGCCTGCACAAAATCCCACTCCATACGATCATAGGCCTTGGCCATGTCCAACTTGAGGATAACATTATGTCTCGCCCTTACATACAACGTTTGTGAGTGCTTTTTAGTAATACGAGACGTTGTGAAGAGTCGATTCAACAAGAGGAATCAGAGCTTCTCCTTCTGGTCACTTCGCTACTTTGAGAACAGCGAGAGCAGAATCCGAAGAAGACTTTCAGATGTCACTTGCTTTCCTTCCTAACTAAGAAATTCCCTTTCGCCTTCCGCTCCTAGTCCGCTTTTATAAAAAGAGAATATCGCTTTGTCATTCAATTCTTCCTATTTTCCTGCTACAAATGCCAAAACAAAGACTAATTCAGTCTAATGCGCCTACCCTGGGTCACGAATGGCGTGTGCCTGTGCTCTGGGTGAGTTGCCTGCTCTATTCATCAATTCTGTATGCGGCGTTCTATTGCCCGTGCCCAATCCAATCTCGGTAAGGTGGGTATAGATAATCGAGAACTTAAGATCTAGCTGGGCAAGCTTTAGCAGAAGACTTCCTTCTGAGAATATCACGATTAGATGCTTCTGCTTCTCTTGCTTCTGTTGCTTTAGCGGATGAATTGATTGATTGATGCAAAAGGATCGTGTGAGTGAGCCGCTGCACCGCTACTGCCCCAGGCTTAAGCCCAAGCCACGTCCAAAGCTCAAGCAAAGCCAGTTCGAGGCAAGCTCTCAGGGCAGTCAGTTAAAGCTTACTATAGATTTGTAAGGAGAACAAGCCATATCCCTTTTTAAGGTGACGTGTGATTACCAGCGAGCGGATCCTGGACCACTCCATCCTTTGTGAAAAGTTCCAACATTTAGCCGCAAGCGCCTTGAGACTGACCGGTATGAACGAAGATGCGGGAAATTGGTTACAAATTCTCGCACGTAGTGACACCCTATTTTTGTTCGCATTCTCCTACATCCACAGTTGCTGAAGCTCTAGTTCCAAGGTACGAGAATCTAAAGAAGGAGAAGGTGCATCGGAGATTTTCCCAGCTGCATGCAACCCTAGATAGACAAAGAGACCATTCGAGGGGACTTCCTGGAGAGTCGATATTCCGTGTTGGGTCAATAGATATATGCTTAACAAAAATTCTTTGGTAGATTGTGCCATTGCTTCAAAGAAAGAGTTCTCCTTCTCCCAAGCTGTTCCGTTCTTTAGAGGGTTTCCCTAGCTGGCACTATTGAAGTCTTAGATCTCGGAAGTTGATCTTTAACCAGCGATTTGCACGTCAACGGATCAAAGAAGGGCAGTATGAAATGCTCATTCTCAACTGACTCCCGAATTCTATCTCTAGAAAAGAGAAAAACATTAGATATGGATGCCCGGGCGTTTACATTCCATATTCCACAGATGTAGTCGATTGAAAGCTTTCCTTGTTGGCCATCAGCAGATCGAGGAAATGCTTATTATTTTATAGCAAACCCGCAAGAGAAGGAAGGAACTCTACCAACTAGTATTTCGAAAAGAAGAAATGAAAAAATTTCAGAAAGAAGGAAAGCGAGGTCAACGAACATCCCGAAAGAGGAAGGAGGAATGGAAGCAAGAGCATTGGAGATAGCGTGTCAAACCAACTACTTCCTTCTAGTCTCACGGAAAGCTCCTTCTGTACGTGTACGGGAAAGCAGCTTTCTAGTGCGCATTCATGTAGCAAGGAATTTTTGATTTCATGTTCCAGCTTGAACTATAAGAAATAGGTTAGCCAACTGAGTGGATAAAGTTCGGGAATAATGATTTGTTTTTCTATTAGCCAAAAGTGTAGATAAGATAAGGGGCGCGCTTAGCGCCAGAAACAAGCTAAGAGATTGGTAAGTCTAGAACAGAATCAATAGGGCCCGGTGGACAAGTATAGGACTCTCGGTTTGGCTCGTTCGGTAGGGTCGGGTCAGTCCCTCGGTTCGACCCGGCTAAGTATTTACTTAGTGAGCCAGTGAAGTGGGCATTACTTCCTTCGGGAAAGGAGGAAAAGGAAAAGTCAAGAGTCGGAAATGGGTGCCCATTGCACCTCGGCAAGGCCTTACTATGCCACTTGGTCGTTCTAAGCCTTTGCCTCGTGCATACACTGCTTATATTCTTGCCTTGATCTCTAAGGTGGATTCCCCATCTACCTTTGCTTACTTTAGACCAATAAGTCTGTGTAACTTCTGCTATAAGATTCTTTCTAGAATCATCAGTGACAGGTTATCGCAGCTATTGCCGGATTGGATATCAAACGAGCAAGGTGCTTTTGTGAAAGGCTCCGAAGGAGTTGAAAATGTCTCTCTGGCACAAGAACTTTCAGAGGACATTGGAAGGTGGGGTCATAATGTGATTTTCAAATTAGATATGGCGAAAGCTTTAGATAAAAACTCGATTTCCTTCACCAACAAATATAACAATGATTTAGCCATAGCTGTCTCGACACAATCAAACTGAACTCCACATCACGTAGCCACTAGCGAAAAATGAAAATTCGAGTTTCCATTTCCACCAGCGTCTACTATGTGGGTTCACCTCTAAAAATCTTCAAATGCGGGCTCAAGAGAGAGCAAAGCGAAAGCGGGGATTTCACTGACTTGACTGATTGAGGTCCCCTTCGCTTTCCACAAAATCGGCCTTGGAATGGTTGAGACATTGATCGGCTGACCCCTTTCCTTCTTTCCTGCTCGAGTAGGAAGGCTTTCCCCTTCGATCACGAGAGATTTTGATTGTGTGTGATGTGGATGACCGATAAGGATCAACACTTTGCTTTGAGAGGCCGTGATCTTCCCTTCCGGATGTCCCTGACCTATCCACGTGGTTAGCTGGCTTTGGTCAACGTCACTGGGGAGTCTGAAACTTCTTGTTCAAAAGGGAATGTCAGATCCAATTTCACAGCCAAAAAAGGGGGGCCTGAACTCCTCTCTTGTTCGATTGTTGCACTCACCGAGGAAGCCAAGAGGATCACTGAGAAGGGGAGCGAGGGCTGGATCTACTGGGAAAGAGAGGGCAGTCCTCGACACTTCGTCTTGACCACACATCGTGAACCGCTTCCACGTCACCTTTCGCTATCAATCAATGCTTTCATCTTCTTCTATTGGACTCCCCGAAAAAAGAGGAGACCGAAAGCTCGGTTCGAACACACTTGATCTTGATCCTCATCCTCGGAGACAAAGAAGAAAGCATAGGTCTCGTTCGGCTAGTTCAAGAGCATCAAGCCAAAGAGCGTGTTCCAGGTGGTTTTCTCAACAGGTATTTTCGCGGAGTTCAAGAAAAGGACTTTCAGGGTCACCTACTGATTGATTTCGGGCTGATCCGGGGGCTAGCTCGGCTACTGATAGAGGAAAAGCGGGAAGGGTTTCCAGGTGGAGCCAATCATCACAAAGATTTGGGAGTTGGTCTTGATGCTGAGTTGCATGTTCAAGAAAAGGGAGTCTTTGGCTAGAGGGAACGAAACCTTGCACCTGGAGTGACACATTCACAGACCAAGATGATGAGCTCACTAGACTTGGTTGACAACTAGGACTGCTGCTTGCGACTCTCTCTGCTCGAATGAGATCTCCTCTTTCGGGAGTTCAGTCTCACTACTGCAAGGTCTTCGGACATACTCAGCATACTTGCCCTCAGCGCCTTACAGGATACTCGCCGGATGGAACCTGATGAGCTCCTCTACAGCGCGGATCTGGGGCTCGATCTATGCTGCTTGCTAAGGTGCTGACTCACTCCCTGCATCTCAAAGGGCTCCCAGGGTCAAAGGGAAACGAAGGGCTCCAACCTAGTGGGACAGAAGGGCTCCTCCAAAACAAAAAGAAGGAAAGACTGTCATTCTATTCTCAGTCCCTCTATCAGCCCTTATTGCCATTGACCAACCTCTTGGAAGCTTTGCCATGAAGCCAGCCCTTGCCCCCCTTCTACTGACACTGAGCAAACTGCACCGACTGGAGTAACAGGCTCATACGACTGGGAATAAGTTGTGAACTACCTATGCTGATAGAACCGACCCGCTACCCGAGGTTGCCCTAACAGAACTAGCTGACCCAGCGAGCTACAAAGGAAAGGGAGATTGATCACTGCTTTTAGCCTACTAATATAAAGGTAGGCAAGAAAGCCAGTCCATGTTGCCGCTTCCATTTCTCAATCTCATTCAATCAACTTCTGATTCCATCTTGTCTGTCTGGCCCGGTGTACCTACTAGAGGTATTAAATACCCTACTCCTACTAAAGGAAAAGTTCGGAATCAAGAGAATGATGGATCCCAGCTGCCTTAACTGCAGGAATCCCAACAGCAGGAATAAGAGCTACACGCCGAGCTGACAGAGCGAGACCGGCTGCAAAAGGGAGATTTGGACAACCCGTAGAGTCTTGTCTTCAAGCCCAAGGCGAAAGGCGAATGCCGAAGGCGATTGAGGATCAAATCAAGCATTAAAGACATACCCGAACCGAGCTGCAAGCACAAAAGCCGTTACACTCGAACCAAGCGTTCTTTATGTTCGGCAACATGGAGAATCGGAATATTGCGACCTCTCTCCACTCCCTAACGCACCAGGCCATACAGAGCCTATAAGAAGAGAAGAGGCCTATAAATTGACGTTTATCGTGTCTTGAGGTAAAGAAGAGGCCTTCGGTCAATGTTGCCGGAAGTGAAGGCCGTCGAATAGGATCCCTTTCGAAAGACAGAACTATTAAGTACGCCAACGCTAGTCAGAACAAAGGCAAGGGCTATCCGACTTAACAACGAGCCCCTCCCAACTGCAAGACCAGAGGCTACTGCCTTACATGAACTAGTTGCGAAAGCAGCGAGCGCAGTAAACAGAGCGAGCCAGATAGAGAAGGGTGCGCGTCAACATGGAAAATCTGTCCGGCTTTCAAGCAAGCCTTCGTTCTTGCTTCCGATGCATCAGGAATCCCAGCTGATAGAGATGCGTCAGATGAGAGAGATGCCACAGCTGAAACGAGCTCTTATCTATGCCTACTTCTCCGC
>KE506004.1:0-20112 GCA_000441515.1 Elaeis oleifera | reverse complement strand
CCTTCGGGTACTAGAAGCATAAAGTATATTAGCTCTCTATAGATTCACTCTTTTTCTTAAAAGAAAGATAGAAGGGCAGCTACAGACTCCGTTCCTTATCGCTTCGCTTGCTATCCTACCCTACTTCGCTAGCTAGACTATCGCAAGTCATTTATACCAAAAGACCTGGCCATCGCCAACCAAGAGAGGGAAGACCCACCCCCCGAAACTCCCCCTTCCTGTCTTGACTGGTAGGCACAATCGCTTGAGTCTAGTTCTTGAGCGAAGGAATCGCTGTCAATGACATTGAGCAATCAGCCCTCTTCAAGCTGTCGAATCTAGATTGAAGAGGGAGCAGGCAATGGGAATCAAACCAATCCCATCGCTCCAACCAACACATTTATAATCTAAGCTAAACCTCCTGTTTTGCCGGATGAAAGGACGGAAAGGGTAGCAGATCTCCTCTTCGGAGGGAGTCTCCATTTCCAGATCCATCAAAAGATTCTCCAGTTGCATATATACTTCCATTGCCGGGAGCATACCTCCGGATTTTGGGGCCTGGGGATCACCATTAGCGCGGGCGCCGGTCGCAGGAGCAAAGCAATAAAAGGTATAGACGGCGGGAAAAGCATCAGAGGCAGACTGGGTCCGTGCGTGAGTATGTTAGGCAGTTTCAGTCATTGATGCTGGAGATAGGGAACATGGCAGAAGAAGACAAAGGTGTTTAGGTTGAGATGGGTCTCCAGGAGTGGGCACGGAAAGAGCTGCAAAACGAATCTGCAGGACCTGGCCTTAGCAATTCGAGTAGCAGAAGGCTTGATGGACTATGGAGAAAGTTCGTCAACCACCAAATCAAACTTCTAAGGAAACCCTTGGTCCTATGGAAAAGAGAAGTATGGGCCGGTGGGTGGGGAAAGGCAAGGAAAAGCTATGGGTAAGGTAGGAAGGAGCTTACGGCCTGTGATTCATTATGTTAAATGCGCGGCGTATATCGCGCTTCGTCGTTACGATAAGGGGAACTATAATCTTCAAAAACCGGGTCGCAGGATCGGTTCACTGAACTGAACACAAAGTCAATCGAAAGCTTGAGTTCTTCATTCGGAACCAAAACTCGAAGAGCAGCGGCACGCGGATCAAAACCTGTCCTTCAAGCTGGGTCAGCTATAGTTGGTTAGTCGGATGCTGTAACCGAGTATTCTCGTCTATCGGAAGACCCCTATTTAGGATAATACGAAACTTTTCAACAAAGCTCGCATGTTGATAGAGGGAAGCTTCCACTTCGAGTGCACCCACCACACTCTACGCCTAAATTGAGCCTTGGGTGGAAAGGCCCTAGAACCTGTACTACCGCTTCATCCTCGAGGCGATCCCGGGCTGGATCAGTAAAATAGAGGTCGCATCAATATGCTTTACACATTGGATTCTTTCAAAAGATTCTCGTTTGAGCGTCCTTCACCGTCCCCGGAGCGGAAGGTCAAGTTAGCCTTGGTCGACGCGTGGTCTTCTAATCTCAAACACAAATCGATGATTGAGAATTGACATAAAGAGAGTGGATCATCCGATTGTTAGCTAGCCTTTCTATCATCACCTTTATCTATCTTTGTCCTCTGGTCCGCGAGGCACCTAGCTCCTCTTAAACTAGGTTTTAAGCAAGCAGGCCTGTCTTTCGGGTTCCTCGCGGAGTTATGCTGACTTAAACACGAATGGTCCCTCGTAAGATAAGATAGGTACGCTTGTGGATATAGCCGGATCAGTATGACCCCCCGCGGACTCCCTGACTACCGTTTGCGTTGAGAGCGAGGATCGAACGAATGGAAGAGGCACGTGACTGCTTGACTAAAGCAGTTAGATGAAGGGCGGTGGATGGGATAAGAAAGTAGGCAGTCGGCCAAGCATGGCCAGCCAAAGAAAGGTTCTGTGCTTCGGAAAGCAAGAAGCCTTCCAAAGAAGCTCCCTACGGTGTCCTGGTTCCAGTGTGCTGAACGATCTTTTGAGACTGAGCACGAACCTCCGGCTTCGGACGTGAGTGACTTCTTTGAGCTAGTCCAGATTGCTTTGATAAAGATTTACCATTTCTGTGTACGAATATCCCTCTGGAAAGACACTTTTCGCCTCTACGTAAACGGATGAACAATATGGGATCAAAAATCATATAATATAGTTAGTTTCGTTTGGGATACTGAAACCCAACCTTTCAGGTGCACAAATTAGCTCTTCAAAAAGTAGTTCCATGCAAGACGAGTGCTTTTTCCCCACCCCGACCGCTCCTTCCCGGGGAATTTCCCGCTTGAAAGCATCTCACTAATGATCACATGTATGATATGTGGAACCAACATCTCGATGAGAAGTTTCATAGCTGGGATTCTCTCTGAATGAGAAGTCTCGCATCTTGGCATTCCGCCTGTGGCTACTAATTCAATTGAGAAAGTTCCTTTGATGATATACCGCGCACGGGCGTTGGCCAGCGGATGGCTACACTTTTTTTAGTGTTATTTCGATTTCGTATGCAATGAAGGCAGGCTCATAGGGGAAATCCCAAACAACGGATATAGATATAGATATAGGCTTCGGCCAATGGTGCTGTTTGAAGCTTTCTTTCTAAGGAACCAAGAGAGGTGGGTAGGGCAAGCTATAGAGATGTTCTACAAACATCTTACTTGAAGCTCTGTTCCGAGTGCACTAAGCGAAGAGGCAACTCGAGGACCTACCAATAAGGTACCGGCAGTACCTAGCCAGATGAACAAGCACCTTCCAATGGCTCTTTTCCCACCCACATCCCTGGATAAGGGGTCTCTCACTCCACTCTGCTTTCTAAATGTCTGTTTCCACAAACTGCTTCTTTAGTGGTGCCATTTGCAACTCAAATAAAAGATAATAGGATCAAACCCGCCTTCCCCTACTTTATGGTCTTGTGAACGGAGTCGAGATAGGGTATGGACAGTCTCCCATAACAATAATAGGAATACGCGAGCCTTCCCGATGTGTTTGATTTACTACTAGAGAAAGACGGCTTCTATCACGAGTTTAGGTCCTTTTCCAGTGGAGGGGATGGGGTCTTAAAATATTCCATTTTTTGGTTAGAAAACGAGCTTCTGGCAAGACACCGGGAGGAACATCTATTATTTCATAACCTGCATTGGTGCGGTAGAGTGGCACCTCATATGCTCGATCCATAGAGAAAGAGGGAGTACCAAGTCGTTCAGGAGTGGAATATTACCACGTATCCATCAATCAGTCATTCCATTTCATTCCTGTTTGACACCCATTTAGTAGTGCTTTGGGCAGTTATCCGGTCATTCCAATCTTTCGTATGCGGATATTGAATATCTATATCTGAATGAGACGCTTCAGACGAGGCACCCAAATCCGTATCAGAAAGAAGGGCTCTGGCCCGGCAATGAGATTAATCACGCAGCTTTCACTATATAAGATACCTAAGCTGGAGCTTGAAACTAAACCAGAAAGTGGGAAGACGAGCTTTGACAATCCCCGGATCCGGATACGAAGTGAAGGTTGCAATTCTCCAGTTAGAAGATAGCCGTGTCAAGAGAATATTTCATGATGTGGAACCAGATGTTTATGAGTAGCCCTTTGAAAGCAATGCAGGCGAAGAATTTGGAAATGACATCAGCAAGAAGAGGGTTTCAACCGAGACCACTAAATAGTTACGCGCAGCCCCTGGGAAAAGAGAAAGAAGAAAATTCCTTCCTTGATGACTAAGGTTGTAGGAGTCAATTCCCAGGTCTTTCTTCTTAGAATCCATAGCAGGTCGTTGTTTTCCTCATTTCTTTAAGCCGGAAAGGTCTAATGTTCAACTGAGGTTTCCTATCAAGCCAAGGAAGTGGATTCCCCGAGAAAGTCCCTCCCTGCAGGCCGAGCCGTTGGGCATTGCATTTCACCCGCCTCAAATATTCCAATCCACAACCAAACCATGCCGACTTATGGTCAGCATATACCTCGGTCAAATCGTATCGACCTATATATTTATTATAAATAGCCGGCCTATGCCTATTCGTAGCCAACCCGTACTGATAAGCAACCCTTACTCCCAAAAGTCTTCGATCCTTAGCATAAAGGGTGCCAACGTTGGTTTCGCTTGATTCGAACCATCTCCGTCGAGCCACTGCTTACGGCCTTCTGTAGTATGGTGACCTCGCCCCTACTCTCTAAAGCTTGCCACCCCTATCTATTAGTCAAGCTCGAAACACTTCCACGACCCCCTGTCCATTCCCTAGTCTTAGAGCTAGGAGTTTCACATAACATAATATGTCTATCTTGGCTTTGGCTTGGTCTTCAATTGTCACACTATCTTTGCTTTCGGGCGATTTAGTGTACATTGTTCTCACCTACAAAAGCCTGAATGCAAGAGGTAAGCCCTGCCTTGTATTCAAGGTCTACGTCTCGTCCTTACCAGACGCTTCGTAGGCAAGAGGAAAGCTATCACGTCAACTATGTGTGATCTTGCCAATTATCATATCTGCCGATCTCTCTTAGTTCTACTCGAAGCGGAGGCACTCCCTGCCGCCCTTACTTTGGAACTGCATCCATTCCGAGTGGAAGTGAAGGACAAGCTCTGGGAAAGATGGTGGCCGTGAGGTCATAACAAAGTCGTGAACTTAACTTGGTGATTATGTTCACTCCATCTTGATTCGGTCTAGCTATCGGATGACAAAAGGATGCCGGACCTTCTTCTGGAAGCGGGAAGGTGAGTCACCGCATTGACTCGAATGATCTAGCAAAAAATTGCTCCTCACTAACTATGGTCTACCTTCGCGAGACAGTTCTTAGCCTCTACTCTAGTATGAACTGAGCCAAAGCCTACGAGCTTCTAGGTCGCCCCGCTACGCCCCTTGTGATTAGATCTGTTCGACATGCAAGTGGTCTAGCTACTGCCTGTACAGTCACTCTTAACCCAGACACTGTACTACCCTCTGACCTTCCTCAACTATTCCAGATCCATCTCTGTATTATAAGAGATAAGAGTATCGTCGGTAAGTGGAATAGGCTTGTGATCTCTCAATCACCATCCCCTATCCTATATTACCCCTTCACGCTGCTACCGGTCCGGATACTTTTGCTTTGAAATGGATATTCGACTATGATACTAAAGAATATTTTGACAACCCTACTTGAGATTGGTTGACGAACTCTCATGACAAACTGGTGAAAGCCAGTCGGCTGAATTCCTCCCTCCTTCAGTGCGAGAAAAAGCGTTTAGGTTTGACCGATGACTGATAGCGTGAGCAAAATCAAAAGAAAAAAGATGAATCCGTTCATAAACTATGTTTTTCGACTTATTCTACCACTCCGAAATCCGATAACTGCTTGTTGATCGAGTCAATCGGGGATGATTTTGAGCCTCACTTGTCGGCGAAATCTCAGATTATGGCCTTCCTTAAGAATTAATGCAATTTCTTCCCTTACCGAGACCAATCCACTGGCTATGGCTTGTTGACTGGCTCTTGCTCGCTCACTTCAAGGAAAGGATCTCGGTTGGCTCTTCAAATGATAATCTTTCTTTATGGAGGTTCATCGGGAGAGAAAGGATTTCTACTTACTTTGTGTGGCACCCCCTTATCCTTGATACTAAACCAGATAGAGCCGGGGATCTTCTTGAAAATGAGAAGATCTAGTCTTATAGCCTTTTTCCAATGAAGGACTGAAGCCACCTGACTCCTCTTCAACCCGAAGCGAGAAAGAGAATTTGCCTAAGCAGGCTGTCTTTCTTGAACTGATCTTGCCAACCCTGCTTGATGATTCCCATCATCTTCAGATCAGAAAGGGGATCTCGGATGGCATGAAACTTACTCTTTTACAAGGGAAAGATGATTGCTGGGCAAGAGCCCTTACACAAATATAGGAATGTGAAGGATTGGCAAACTACTTGAATCGACCAAGGAAGCTCTTCTTTTCAGACTACGTGACTGACTCCTCAAACCACCTTTCTCCTTAGCCTCTGGTCGGCTTAGAAACTTTGCTTCAATTGGCTTCCCTTTCATCATAGTCTTCATGACACCCAGGATCTATCAAAGGTGCCTTTTTAGTTCAAATACCGTTCGCGCTATCCAACCAAATTCGACACATCGAAATAGACAGGTGATCCTGCACGCCTAACCTCACATTCAGGCACTGTCTACGCATGAGTTAGATGTGTTCATCAATGCACATAAGATAAGAGATATGGGGCTATTATCCCATCGAAGGCTTTCGGGTTGATATTGTATTGGGCAGGACTGTGTATGTGTATTGGCTTCGAAACTAGACATAAGAGCCAGCTGTGCACCTCCTCGCTTCCGGTTCAAAGAACTCCGGATTGCAAAAGTGGAAGAGGGCAGATGCTATATCGCATCGGCTTTGATGTCCCGAATGTTCTCTTTAATAAGGTCGCCTTGACCGGGCTCTTCACCGTAGAACCTTTACCCGTTCAACTGGAGCACAGCTATACTTTCATCGCTTTCACTAGAACCAGAGTCATAGGGGCACTTTGACTTTTGCCTTCATTAAGTCCTATGTTTTTCGTGGAGCGCAGAATTTGCCTTAATCGGCGAGAGTATATACAATCTATGCCACTGGCAAGAGCATGATTTCGGGCTTAATACTGTAGTCTTTAACTATTCAATTGGTCATTGGCTCTACCTCCAGCCCCTTCATATTCCGTATTCTGCTGCTTCTTTGCTTGCTTTTCTCGATCAAGCATTCCTGTGCTTAGCAAAGAGGTAGTAGCATTTGGGGTGGAAGAATTTCATTTTCCGGATAAGCCGGCACAGCTCTTGCTTGCTGTCTGTATGTGGTAGGGCCTGGTCAACTGCCCGGCCACCTCTTTAGCTCATCTCTTGTCAACGCTAGCACTTTTTAATAAATGATGCCATTCCCGACTCGCGAAGTGAAGCTCAATCTCTATTCATTAGTTCAGCGCTAAGATGTAGAACTGGATCGTATATGGGTCAAGAGATCTTCAATCTGGAATTCTCTTTTTTATATTGCAATCCTTCTTAGTGAGAAATGACTCTAAAGACTATGTAGGGGAATGCACTATGGGGACTCAATAAAGAATTTATTTGAGACTTTGGAAATGAAACTTCCATTCAACTATAGTCGAGAGGAAATAAGTCTCAGCAGGCACTAAAGGGGAAGCTTAGAGACGGAATGAAAATATAAGAATAGAGGAGTACGTGGGGGTGAAGTAAACATAACTCTAGCAATATAGACCGGGCCTGCTTCCCATGCGCGTTAGAAAGCAATTCTCATATCATAAAAGAGCTACTAGCCAGAGAGTAGGCCTACTAAGAGCAGATCATGAACCCAAAAGAATAGAGACGATTCCGGCTAAGCCGGAGAGCTTGGCCCGATCCTACTGGAGAAAAAGTACACTAACATATCTACAGACAGTTGCCGGATAGGAAAGCCTTTTTCACGAGATTGGCCAATAGCTCCCGGAAAAAAGTGAATCGATAAACCAAATGGATCAACACTACTGAATGAGGCATCCACGTCATCAAGGAAACGATTCCTTTTCCAAAAAATCGAGGAAACATTGATTAGCTGAGGAGTGGGGCCGTCTATCGATCCATTGGGAAGTGAGAAAAAGGTGGAATTGAGCCCTATTAAGTCACGTAAAGGGAGGGCGATCAAGGAATAGATAGGAATGACTCACCCTACCCTTCCTTCTCCCAGTTACTGCCTATAACGAGTTAGTTACCGGGTCATAATTAATAAAGAAAAAGTCAAGTAGGACATATCACTCTTAGACTCTTAGCTGTGAACAAAACTAAAGCTTTCGCGTGGCGAATGCGCTTATCTTTACCTTCTCGATCTGAGAATGATTACGCGTAGTAGCGGTCAGTCCTTTTCCTGTTAGATAAGCGCTAGTTTCTGCTTTCACATCTGGATGCCGAGAAGAAGCTCTTTCTGTTTCGTAAGAGAATACCGGTCTTAGGTAGCGAGGAGGAGACTGATTTGAACTGGAATCACCCGTAGGCCTTCTGATCCTATGGCGATGTTTTCGCTTAATTAAGCAGCCATAGGGAGTGCTAGGAAGACTTTCATTAGCAGAATGAGCAGTCGGGCTGTGAACCATAGGCCTTAGGATGGGAAACCCTAGGCCCGGCCTACCAATAGAATCAATAGGCTACCGAGTTGAAGCAATAGCCAGAGATTAGGAGGTGCGTCGCCTTTTAACAGGAGATTTCTCCTGGAGGAATAGCTATCTTTGATAAAGAAGAAGAAGAGCAGCAAAGCAGCTAAGCAGGAATGAACCTTGTCTAATAGTATACCTTCTTCGATCTCACGAGGAAGGACTCCCAGGTAGCAGTAGGCAAGTAGTGAATCATACCCCATTCTCTAACTAGAACTCCGAGTGAGCTTTTCAGGGCTATGACGAGGTGCGAAGCGAAGCAAGGGAAAGCGGTCTTCTTTCCTTTCATTGAATCCCCTTCCTTTATGAATCGATGAGCATGCCGGAGGGCACCGATAAGAAAAGTATTCTTTGTTTTTGGGGCATATACTAGGCAAATAAAATGAGCAGGCTTGGGGGAAAACTCATTACACTATCCTCCCTTTCTTTCTTCCATGGCTGAAACAGTAGATTCAGTGTGAAAAGAGGACTATCGCACCCACGTTCAATGGTTCTTAGACTGGCGTTAACACTCACGTTCTTTTCCTCAAAGGACAGCTCGAGTGAAGACATATCAACATATCTGACTTTTCTATTTTGGACTGTATACTGTAAGGCTAACCATTGACTTCCCGAACATAGACTACTGGAGTGGGGGGAATACGTAAGCTCGGAAGCCTCTTTACGAGGTAGAATACTCAGCCTCTCAAAATAGAGTGCAACATCAGTGACCCACGAACCCCTCCTAGACTGAAAACGGTCAGCTTTCATCGTTCAGATACCAGCTCATTTCCCCTACCGAAGTGACAGCGCAGTCCCCTGAGGATGTCGAGGTTGTTGCTCCCTCATCAACTCAAACTATCTCCAACATTGCTGGAGTAGGTGGCATGACTAGGAGCGGCAGGTGCTACACCCCACCCGAAAGAGCTATAGGGAAAGCCAAAGAAAGTGAGGCTGGTTATAGCAGTCTAGAGAATTCGAGAAGAAAAAGTGTTCAAAATCAAGTGTCTGAGTAAGATGCTAAGAAGT
Organism: Elaeis oleifera; assembly: GCA_000441515.1. NCBI lineage: Eukaryota > Viridiplantae > Streptophyta > Magnoliopsida > Arecales > Arecaceae > Elaeis > Elaeis oleifera. The sequence continues at coordinate 10,991 of KE506004.1, read as the reverse complement.
TCCTTAGTTTCTTCAAACGCAGTGAATAGGATATCGTGGAACAACTGCGATGCCCTTGCCCTTTCAGTGAAGTGAAGATTTCAATACTCTCTCTGCTGCTTGCCTATCAAAGCCACCGTAATGCCCTCCATTTTGGCCTGGCGAAACTTGAAAAACGACCCATAGATCAGACTCACATGAGGAAAACCCGCATGTCGATTGGATGCCCCTTCGATTCAAATTCAACATCGAACGAACCTTCTTTGGAATGAATCTTACAGGTGGATAGATATCACACCGGCCTTGAACATGCTACTTGGTAGACCATGGATTCACTCAGCAGGGGCTGTTCCTTCCCTCCACCTTACATCAGAAGCTTCAATTCATAGTGGAAATTTTGTGACTGTCCATGGCGAGGAGGACTATGCTGTTTACAAGGCCCCAGCCATTCCTTATGTAGGTGTTAACAATTGAAAGTTCGAGCCTTTCTTACAGAACCTCGAGTTTTTTCTTCTTTGTACGTTCCTGAAGGAGCACCTATCCAAATGCCACGTCTGTCCCAAGCTGGAACAGAACAAGCCATAGCTCATATTATGCTCTCTGGAAACTTGAAGCCTGGTTGCGGATTGGGTCGAAATCTCCAAGGCATGCCAAAGCCTGTCAAACTGCCAAAAGCTGATGAGCGATATTGAGTTTTTAGCCAAGCAAGAAGGACCGTCATGATTTTCTTCAGCAGAAGAAGAAGGTTGGCGTTGGCTTAGGCGAGTGCAGTCACTTCCGGATGAAATGATTTAGGTCCCAAATCAATAGCCGTTCCTTCTGCTCCTAGTTTAGGAGCCAAGTCAGCAGCCTTTTATGATATGAAAGCATTTCTTTCGAGATTGCCAGTCCAGGTGCGGGGCAAGAGCTAACCGTAGCAGTCTAAGGCCGAGATGAATCGATTGAAGAAGAAATTCACTTTTCTAGGGAATCTGCCTCAACGCGGGTAACATTAGATTCGTTAGAGTCGCTAGCTCTTCTTTCACATAGTGGGAGGCTACCCTTCTCTCTTCCCAATTCTCCCAATGAGACCTCTTTCACTCACTTAGTGGACGACCCAGAGGACTTTAATAAAGCCCCCTTTTGCCTCATCCCGATCCCCCTGAAAAGAGGGTGAAGTAGCGGCTCCCTCCTATTACTATTACTGGGGTGGAGTCGAAGCTATGGCACCAGAAAGTCAAAAAGATTCCTTCCCGAACCACTCGTGTAGTCTTCTTCCTGCCTCCCAGTTAGGCCCTATCTCGCTTTCCAAGTCTCATTTGGATGAGGCGCCGGCGCTACTAAATGCAACTCTCATTTCAACATTCTTTCTTCTCTATTGGCCCTTCCTTCTCTATCTGCCTAGAGAACCTCTCTTTCCCTACAAGGCACTAGAAGGTCGACCCCACTTTCCACACTATGTTGACTTGACTCCTGAGCCCAGTCATTCCCCCCCACTCTTTCACACAGTATCGAGGGCTTTTCATAAGAAGCCGAAGGGTAAGAAGCCGAAGGCCAATGACACTAGCTAACCAACTGAGAGAGCTGCCCGTCGATTTAAGGTCTTGTAGACCTGCTTCTTCTATGCATTGATTGAAGTCTAGTAGTGTAGAGGCTGATACCTTATAACCTCCAACTTTTTCCTCTGAAGATCTGATAGAATTGAAATCTCCTAAACAGATCCATGGTGCTGATATAGAATTTGCCAAGCGTGAGATATCCCTCCATAAAAGGCGTCGTTCGCTGACTAGATTAGAGCCATAAATAGCTGAGAGATAAAATATAGATCCATCCGCCAACTAGCTTCATCAAAGGCTGGACCACCAAATCGGGCTAAAGCAAGAAAAGCAGCGGCATGGCGAATCCCAAATCCTGGATGATGATTGACTTAAGACCGGGTTAGTAACTATCTGTCTGTCACCTACTCAACTACATCGAAAGACCCGAAACCGGAAGAAAGAGAGATAACCCGATTTCCAGGAATGAATGAACCGCCTTGACCAGAGCTCCAAGGCTCCGAGAAGACCTCTCTTCCGGCTGATAACTCTAAATGAGGATTCATCCTTACAGGACATACGAACCAATCCCAATAGATTCCAGAGAAGAAGAGAGGAGGATCATCGCAACGAAGGGGCAAAAATCCTTTCTCGTAGTTAGTATGGCGTCTTGAAAGAGGTTCCTGGGACACTCTCTCTCAATGGGACTGCAAACAACGCTTTTGATTAAAGAAAGAAAGGGCTTGCCTCGCTCAGTTGACTTAGCTCTTTACCTTAGCAGGTGCAGTCAGCACTGATTGAGCTATAGGCTACTGACCGTATGGACCGCTTCGCTTGTCGTAGCTGATTAGGTTGAGGACATTGCGGAATGAACGCACTTCTCTGGCATCGCCCTTAGCTTACCGCTCGGAAAAATCGCTTTCCACCTCCTTTGCTTTAGTATTTCAAAAACCAGAAAGAATATAGTAAACCTCCAATCCCTTCTTCTATGGACGATAAAGAAGCTTTATGCCATATTGAAGTCGGTTCATGCGGATTTACCCTCTTGGGGCTTCAAACGGAGGATTTGCTTCTATAAATATAGGTGTAGCTGCCCCTTCTTCCTTAATAACTTAATAAGAAGGAGGAACATCCAACTCACCACACTCGCTTGGCTTAGGCAAACCGGACTTAGACAGTTATAGTCTTCCTTTTTCACAGGGTTCGGGTCAAGGAAAACTACTGCGCTGCATACGAACTTCCTGACCTTACTGGCCTTTATCTCGAAACGAACAACCAAGGAAAAAGTGCTATCGCCCCTGGCACACCTTTCCTTATTAAGAGCAATCTCCAACATCTCCTTTTTTTGGGCACCTGCTCCTTACCCGCCCCGTTGCCTACTGGATCGCGACTTTGGACAACTACTTCAACCTTTAAAGAGGGGAAATTCGAGAGCACCCTTAATGAACTTCAACTATTTACTTTATTCGATACCGTTACTCTCCAACCTAAAGTTGCTATCGCTCCTGGGACAAGAGGCACGCCTAAGACTAGCTGAGGAACTAGGCCTCATCCCAAAGTAAACTTCCTCATCGTTTTTCCACAAAGAAAGTCATAAGTAATTCATTAGTGAAGATCTCATTTTCCCACTCCAGGCATCGAGGAAAATGAAGAAGTTGATTGACCAAGAAAGAAGAATGAATTGCAACTTCATCAATTTCTCGGTCTATGACCGATAGAGATGAGTTTTTGGCATATTGAAATCGGTTCATGCGGAATTGCCCTCTTGGGTCTGCAAACGCAGGGATTTGATTGCCTGTCTGGCTCGGTTGGCTATGACTTCCTAGTAGTTGAGTCGGAATGGTCGAATCGAGGCTCTGAAAGATCTCTATACTATAAAAAAAGAGGACCATACCCTGGATCGATTGGAAGCGCTTGCCTTCACTCTCTTCTTTATTGAAGAAGATCCCCCGTGTAAATTCATATTTTAGTAGAAGTAGCCTGCCCCGAGTTCTCTTTCTGCTCCTGCTGTGATAGAGGAAAGAGAGTAGAATATGTAGTTGTAAGTCTTCGTCTTCTTCCTTCTTCATTCCAATACAGGGGCGTAGCCAAGATCTCATCCCTTGAGTACCGTTCCTGATTGACTTGCTCGAACGACTTTCGTTTCGCTCGGGTAGGGCAGAGAGGACTCAATAAATGACAAAGAACCAACCCGGTATACCCTTTCAATTCAAGTCAAATATTTCATTCCGTTGGATAGAAGTGGGCTTAGCCTTAGAAGGTTGGGCAAGCCGGTCAGGTTAAGTAAGGAAGTCAGTCACTGAAGGAAGCTATAGAAAAGAAGAACAAAAGAAGGGACTTAGCTTTTCGCACAAACAAGACGGTCACCGATCAACGGAAAAGAAAGACAGGAAGAGAGAAAACAATCCATAAATCATCAAACCCATGGAAGCAACCTTCAATTTCATTGCCCCAACATGTAGAAGCAGAACGATCTGAAACAGCGGAATGGCTCACTGAATCGCTGATTGACTGAGAACACTGTACAACTGTATGGCCGATCCGAATGAGCTGACTCAGATCACTGAGATCGTTGATTTGTGACCGGGTTGGACACGGGCGACTCTTTGTCCACGGTTGACTGGGGAGAGACTAAAGCAAATAGATTAAGCTGGTAATCTTGATTCACTCGCTCTCTTCGAGAAGCTGAGGATAGAAAGAAAAAGACACTCTTGTAGGAGAGACCTTTATCCGCCTTTTAGATAAATTCAAATATTTTATGAAAGCAGCTCTCTTTTTATTCTCCTGGGGTACAACCAAAAAAGAACATATAGATAGACCTTTCATCTTAAGAAACTATCTTTCAGGAACAAAAGCGAGGTTCGCTAAGATGCTCGTTTTTTAGAGGGAAGTCTGCTTCTTACCTTTTGAGGGCTAACTGACACTATTTCAGTTAGGGGTCGCCCGGGCGCCCTTTCATATCGGTCTACGACCTCGCTGCCTAACCTAAAACTGCCTCCACTTACGGTCGAGCGAGAACTAAACCTCAACAAGAATAAGAAGCAGAAACAACTACACATACCCAGGAAGAAAGAAAGGACCGCCAACAGAACGCGGCAAATACTTTTTCTATGGCTGAAAAGAGGACCTTTTGCCATCTCGAACACGTCTAATGAGGAATTACCTAGATAGGTTTGCAACCGCCAGATTTGACTTAAGAAATTGAGGAACAAAATTGACGGCATCGACAAAGTAGCTTCTTAACTAGCTTAAGGAGGAACAAGGCTTCTGCCGCTAGCTACATACCGTCTCGCATCTTTCCTTTGGTCACCAGCTCTCTTGACAGCAGAAAGCGATTGAGGAAAAGTACTCTATTTATTTTATTAAGGAGAGGGGCGTAGCAGTTCAATTGAAAAGGTTAGGTGCGTGGTAGCTCGATCATCAGAAGATCCACCAGCCACAAGACACTTCCTTAGATACCATATTGATTGAATAGCTTGAACCGTCGATTTATAGGTATCCCTCCCTTTCGATTAGGGAAAGCATTCCCGAAGCTAAGAGATTGGAATAGCCGCATTGAGTATGAATAAAAGGAAAATGAACATCGGGGTAGGAGATTGGAATAGATGTAGATGTCTTTTTCCCAGCCGCTACTGGAAGATCGGGATTTTTAAGAGACCATCAAGGCGCAGCTACTATGTCTGACTGAACAGAAGGGGAAAGGGCACTCGAAGCAAAAGCAGACGGAGTTGGCGAGACAAAAGCCCCTCTCTGATAGACTCTATGCCGAGAGAGGGAGCAGCACCGCACTATCAGGATAAGCTCGAGCCAATAGAAGAGAAACCAGACACTTTATCGCTAGGTACGGGAGCCGTTGGCCAAACAGGTATAACAGTCGATTGATAGGGATCACCCTTCTTCGCCTGAGCCCTCTATTCATTCAACAGAAGCAATAATAAAGAAAGCAAACGAAAGAGGAGACGACCGCCACTTGACCAGATGGAAGTACGGTCAGATGAATAGAACCGAGACTATCTCAGCGACTATAGGCCGGTTGACGGCAAGGAAGGAAGTGACATCACCATACGCAAAAGAGAGTTGAAAAAGCATGCCTTGGGAAAGGGGTTCACCTACATGAGTCCCGACCTTCATTCTATTAGTTATCACTTGATCTTGATAGATGAATACCAAATAAAAGAAAGAAGAAAGGGATAGCCTACCAAGAGTCTTGAGAATAAGGAATTACCAATATCTGTTCATATGGCATTTCCTGAAGGGAGAGCAATGGGTTTGGCAACAATCTCATCTCTTAGGAAAGGGATGAGGAAAAGAGAAAGTAATGAATGAGTATTGAGAGTCCTAGGACCAGATGACTTCTTCCTTCACTCGACGGAAAGGGAAGAAAAGAAGGAAATAAAGCAACTCCACTCGACTTCCCACCAGCATTTCAGTGGAAGCCGAAGGCGAAGGGAGGAAGGCAGCAAGAAAGAAAGTGAAGTTTTCCCCTATCCTGTATGATTTATACAAGTAGGGTCTGTAGGCAGAATAGCTGCCCTAGGCAAAAGACTCCGAAATCAGTCTTATAGATTGAAGGGGTGCCTTGATTTTGAACTGACGAAGTAGTCGGAAATTGAAAAAATGGGGAGAGCCTCTTCAAATTCCTTAATGTAGGGTCGTTGCTTGCTTTTATATATCACGGCGTTAGACGGTTCCTTGGGTACTCTCCTCGCCGTAATTCTCTCTGGAGTCGCCCCTACAACCCCTTGACTCCTGCGGGCTACGTTCGAACTAAACGAGAGTAAGGCTTTCTCCTCGAGAGAGCAGACTGACTACTAGTAGGGGAAAGGATAGACGACCAGTCTTCTATCCTTTCCCCTACTATGATATTGCACCGGCAGGAACTCCTACCCTTTCCTTCTCCTATTACTTATACCTATTTCGATTACCGAGAGATATGGATAGATTCCCGATCAATCCACGTAACTCAATTGCTAATCTCAATCGACGTTCAACCGCTGTGAAAACTGTGACAAGGGTGGAACATTCGAATCAGTAGAAATCTCACTTTCCTTTAGACAAAGTCGTCTCTGAGCGACCTTGCTGCCTCTACCGATCATCCAATTCCAATAAGCCTGCCTCTTCCTAATAGCTGTATGCGCTAACGAGCAATCAAACTCCAATACCAAGAAAATGCTTAGGCGGAGCTAGAGTCAAACAACTCCACTCTGTCTTTTCATATTTGAACATGGCATGATGATACACATCGTCAGGATGGATGGGGTTCGCGCGTCCCTTCCTTACCCCTTACTGCTTCTTAGATACCGCAACGGAACAAGCGACGGGAGCCTGTTCACCCCGATTCTTCGCAGGGCCATTCACTTGATAACAGCAACTCCTTCTTTCAACAGTGGACCAAGCCGGAATGGAGGTCAAGGCCAATTGAATGGGCTTGGAAGTGGGCTAGTCAGAGGCAAGGAGGGTGATTGATACTCAAAACGCTATTCTTTTACCGACGTAGTGCCACCTTTTATTCGGAGCCTGGGGGATTCTATTACATCGTCGGGGGTTCCTTGCAACAGTAGACTTTTTTATATACGAATATACGAAAAAACTTCATTGATGGAAAACAGGCCGAACTAGAACAGCTAATGAATGATCGGGAGGGGCAAGGCAGATTTATTTCGTTCTGAGCACGGCTGTTCTGAACCAAAATGCTAGTTGTGGATTCGATGCGGGTCATCCCCTGAAAAGGAGTGAAAACGAGGTTTTCCTGTAGACAACGAGTGCCCTAAACTACGGTTTTGAAGGCAAGTCAACAGTTTCTGTATCACGAGATTCTGTAGATGCGACGAAATCCTTCTTTCCTGCCAAAGACGACTTTGGTTCACACAAAATGTGAAAGTGCTTCGACAGGGGCACCGGCTCCCAATGCAATGGTGGCTTCATTGGCTGATCAGAGGATCTCGCTGACATTACTTTACATGGATGGGCTTTTCCTTTCTTTTTATAGAGAGATTGGGGATGAGACTTGACCAGCTGAATTTCGAGGAGAATAAATAAGGGAACTTGTTCGCGAGATTCAATTCCATTCTTTGGCATTAGGTAGGGCTATGAGCTCCGGTCCTTCTTGTTAGCTCAACATGGAAGAGGGCAACTTGCAAAAGTCAAGTAGATGAGAATTCCACCCGGCATCCAGCTTTGCCAGTTCGGATCCTGTTTTATATTAGATAAGTAAGCACGGTAGGATTCGTTTTCATTCCTAAGGACCGAGTCTTGTTACTTATAGCTTTGAACCTGTTTGGTGTAAGAGAACCGGTTTGGTGGAACCATATTGGATGGTCGGTAGCTTGTTTACTCGAGTCAAGAAGGGCGCTCCATAAAGGGGCGATATATTCCTCTGGACTAATCCCGGGCCGGTAAAGACTGATCGTTAAGAAGATGTGCTTGGGGCGATGAATGCTTCTTTTGAATCCTTATTATCTTATCTCGCTGATCACTTCCTCCCCCAGAGCGTTCGCTTGAAGCGACAGATAGGCACTTTTGGAAAGCCTCTTTTCATTCATTGAAGGCCACTTTTAGCCCCAAAACAGGGTCTGAAAGACCTCTCCAAAAGGCAAAGGTCGAGCTTCGTTCTATCCATCCTGGGGCAGACGTTGATCAACCGGCACATAAGGATTGTGAATCAGGCTTTCCCCGTGGCGCCTATAAAGCTTCTACGTACGGGCTTAGATAGGCCTAGAGGACTAGGACGATCAAGAGGGCAACCTCTATTCTATAGTCTAGTATAAGATAGATAAGGGCTTCGAACAAAGCGCACAATCACTCGCTTAAGACTAAGCAAAACATTCACCCGTTCTTCACTCTTGCACCTTTCTTCAATCGGTGAATAGACTTTTTTTTTGTCATGAGAATAAGAGAAATAAAGAGTTCTGCCGTTACGGAAAGGAAGATGGATAAAATGAAGTCAGGGATAGTGGATACAAAAGAAAAGGCCAAGCACCGAATGCCGTGTATTAAGCATATAGTTTCTTTCTAACCACCATTGGAATTGGATTCATTCTTGAGCTTGAGTTTCCTCACACATCCAAGTCGGACTCTCGGCTTTCCTTCCTTCCGAGCTTGATTCTACATTTGACGTTCTATATGATAATTTGGTACGGTATTAAAGAAAGACCAGCCTGAATTCAATCCTTCCAAAGAAAAAGTGGAAGGGAACTAGTAGCTTACCCTATCCTTTAGTTCGAGGACAAAGCCAGACAGAAAACAAGTTCAAAGGCGGTCATTAGGCTTCTTTCTTTCGCTCAATCCATTTGGTCATCTTATGAAATGGGAAATAGAACATCTCGCTTTTTCCGTTGTGACACCTCTTTCTATTGATCAAAAACTGGGATTGGCTTTTCTAGGGGAACCGCCCTAAGCCCCGTCGGTCCTAGCCATGATGTCTGTTTCAGTGGATCGGAGATATAGATCTGTCTTTCCCAACCCAGGAGCTTCTATTCTTACCTTATTTACGATAGCTGTTCTTGCTCTTCAAAGAATACGTAAATGGAGCTATTTAAGACAGAAAGACGAGAAGAGATGTTTTGGACTGTGGTGACATCCTATTGTCATTAACGTGGGCAAGGGCGGCCAAAGCCTTTCTTTTTTCCAAATATATGCCCCAAAAAAGGGGTGAGAAAGAAAATCCGGTCTGATCTATCAAATCCACTTTTCCTTGATTCACTGAACACCAACACAAGAAGACGGATTCCCGGATCTTCTATCGATTCATCAAAACAAGAAAGGTTCGAAGATCTTGGCTCGCTTTCAACTAATGCTTTTTCCAAACATTTTCATCTTTTCCACCATTAAGACTTCTTTACTTCCTACGCTATTCGTTGGCATTGATGAACTATTCTCTCGCAGTCCGAACTAGAAGAACTATTCGCTTTCCACTACCTTGGACTCATTTATAGGACTATGGTGATTATAGGCTGGTTTAGGATCAGCTGAGCGTGTAGAGAAGTGTGGTTTACGATCATCATCTGGAATTTCTATATCAACTGCTCAGCCCGAAATTAGCCGAGATCTTAGTGAGTCGCATCAATGCGTTCAGATCCAAATCGACCTTCTTCTTCCTTATGGCTATCGAATTCAAGCAAAGGAAATCAACTCAGAGGCAAACTTGATTAAAGAGAATCTCAAGAAAAGGGGACCTTCTGACCAAATTACCTAGAAAACATATAACAAGTAGGAAAAAGGGCTTTTTTGCGTGTATGTAACTATAAGTCAAGTACTCAAGGAAGTCTTCGTGTTGAGGTTTCATCGGCACAACGCTTTCTAGATGAGCGGGGTACAACGAAAGTGGAATGGATAAAGATCAATAGAGAAAAGAGGTCGACTCTCAATAATGAGTGAGAACTTCCCCTTAATTCTATTAGATTAGCCCATTCTTCACTCAATACAAGAAAACGCAATTCGACGACAAACTCACATAGGTCAATCTGCTCTTGATTCTTGGTCTTCAATGGTGCTTGGAGTGCCAAGTTGGGATGGAATTGAGCTCTCCTTAACCGTCTTTTGTAGATGGAATTAGGTAGAGATTGAAGCTCCCGCTGGTCTTCATTGGTTGGTTCTGTGCCGAGGGGAGGAGACCTATTAGAATAGCCTTATGGCACTAAAAGATGGAATGAGGGTTCATCGTCCCTGCTCGAGAAATCTTTCCCTCCACGAGTCCTTAGCAATGGACTGCCCAGTGTGTAGGGAACCTTTGGGCTTCCAGCAGTGAGAAAACCGTCCAGTAGTACGAATCCTGTTCACAGGACTCTGCTAAGTTCAGGGTCATCCTCGAGATGCTACCTCCGAAGAACAAGATTTGGAATTTAAGTCAAAATCTCGTCCTAGTTTGGCGACCACATCTGTCTGTATCCAGTTTGTACCTTTGATAAGGTATTACAGTCACTAGATTCAAGATAGATCAGTTGCCGATGTCTCTTTGCTGAGGAATCGCTGCTGGTGGTTCAGGAAGTTAATCAGATTCATCCTATAATAAGAGATGCAAAGGAAATGTTTCAGGAGACGGGCTATTCATTTGATGGATCATTCGGCCAGCCCTAACGGCTACAAGAATAGCTACAGGCAGAGCCAAACCCATCCTAGAAACGAAATCAGCAACGAGTTGATCCATAACAAGTATTAGATTGAAGTTCTCTTAAAGAAGACCGCCAACTCGTATCCCGAAGATACAAGACAAGCAAAGCGCCCGGTCCTCCTCTCTTGTGTCGAAGTGTAGTGTAGTGTGGTGAGGTTTTGCCTCACAGAAGGAGTGGGAAATTGGGGAAAAAGCCGAAACGGAACTAACGGAGATTGAGGTATACTCCGTGCTGCGAAACGGATTCGGCCAGTACAATACTGAGTATTATTGAGGCCATGAAGACGGACAGCGCTTTTAGCCTGCCTGCCTATAGGGTTCTTTTCGATCTTGTACCCAGGGTTTGGTACACTGAACACCAAGCCAATCTCGACAAATAAAGAAAAGTC
>KE506003.1:46222-60537 GCA_000441515.1 Elaeis oleifera | reverse complement strand
CAGAGTCTCCGTCAAGTGAGACTCTTTACCAGAGTCTCTATTGACTGAGACTCTTCAGATTAGTCAAGTGATTGGAGAGAAATTTTTAATGTGTATGACCCCATAGGTTCGAACCTAAGTCAGCAGCACAGAAACTGATTTCTGTACCAATCAGAGTAACCATCTAGCAATGGTACTCGACGTTCGAATAGGCCGAACGTATGCTAAGTAACACTCAAGAACCTATTTGAATATAATTACTGTATAATTCATCTCTTTGACTCAAATGCTCAAGGTGACCTAGAGTTTAACTGCCAACCCTGATATGGTCATCCATATTGTATTTCAATTTTCAAATCCATCACATGGATTACTCCGGCCAAGGTTTTACTGAATTGAAACACACTGATACATTAACTTCTACTTATTCGGAGGGATCAATTTCATCTTGACTCACACACCGACTTCACAAGTACTTGACTATGCCCAAAATATTTCATCACTGAATTAAAATTCAGATAGTCCGGCACTAAAGCATAGTGAGTTACTTGCAAGTCACCGTGGTGATCTCAAATCAGAGGGACACTTATACCTATATCCCTTTGAAGTGACTCTTGACAGCAAAGTGCTCCGGAGTTGGTTACGTTCAGTGAAATGTACTTCTATATTTTATCTGCATGCCATACCAGCGTCTCTATGCTCCTTGATTAAGAGGACAACCAACCTATATGACACACAACGATCTACACTTGATATGTCTATCGTCCTAGTAATAGCATATCATTTGGTCGCAAACTCATTTAAGGACTAAACAATATATCCTCTTATATCGAATCTAATAGTCCTAAGGACTTTATCACATAATAGGAGTTCAAAATGAGATGTACACAGTGATAAAAAATCAAATAATATTTATTAATTCAATAATTCATATACAATTACAATGATAAGCACAACCGTCAACAAGCTGACGATTGGCTTTGAGACACAATTTCCAACATTAAGTCCAATTAATTCATATCTAATCTAAAATTAATTAGTACTTAGATCTAATCTCTCATAGGCTCCATGGATCATAGATCAAAAACTGTTTATCTCCAAGATTGAATCTGAACCTTATGTGTATTTCTAGCTAAACATAGTCAACTTTTCAATCTTATTTAATCTATAACTTAATTCTCAATCAAGTTAGTTCATGTGTTCAATCAAGTCAAGTACTTCTAAATTAGATACATAAACATAAGCTAATACTTTTCTACATTGTCTGACTTGTGTGCTGACTTCATAGGTTCAAACACTTAGCTGGTAGCATAGGAACCGATTCCTGTACTAATTGAAGCTATCATCTAACAATAGTTTCCAACGTCCGGATAGATCAAATTATCACAAAAGAATATTTCAGAATCTATGCATATGGTTACCGTATAATTTATCCCTTTGATCCTGAATGCTCTAGGATGGTCTAGGTTTAACTATCAACCCAGAATGTTTCATCTACATTGTATTTCAATCTTTCTAATCCATCTCATGGATTACCCTGGCTAAGACTTTACTAAATTGAAATACAGTGATACATCAGCTCTAATAATCCAGAGGGGTTAATCCCATCTTGATCCACACATAGACATCGAAGTACTTGACTGTACCCAATAGCCTTCCATCACTGCATTAGAAATTCAGATAGTCCGGCACCAAAGCACAGTGAGTTACTTGCAAATCACCATGGTGATCTCAGGTCTAAGAGATATTTATGTCCATCCACTTCGCGAGCAGCTTTTGACAGTAGAACACTCAATAGGTGAATTACTTATTCAGTGATGTACTCCTATATCTCACCTGTATATCATACCAATGTCACCACACTTCTTGGTTAAGAGGACAACCAACCCATAGACATACAACAATCTCCACTCGATAAACGTCATCATCCTGTAATGACATATTATTTGATCGCGAATATTTTTAAAAACTATATGATAAATCTTCTCTTTATCATTTACTGATATAGTTTTAAGGACTTCATCACAATACAAGAGTTCTACAAGGAAGATATAAGTTATGATAAAAAAATGACAAAATAATTTTATTATTAATATACAAAGAGAAATTCAATCATCATATGATTGATTTTAGGACATAATTCTCAACACCATACACAAGAATTATAGAACCAAACTAGGAAAAGAATCAAAACATAGATTCGTATACATAAGGTACCATGGTGATCTCAGGTCTAAGGATCACTTGCACTACTCCCACTAGAGAATAATCAGCTGACATGCATATAAGGCTCCATTAAATATTCTCTTGATGGGTCAATTCAATGAACTCATTCACTAATGAGCATCCACATCCTTATATTAGTGCCTCCATATAAATGATTGTGAGATCAACCACCCTCTCCATCGAGCATATATAAGATGTGCCAATCTTACCGATAACATTAATCTCTAACTCAATGTACCTATGATTGAAATTATTTTAGATTAGGACTATTGATAAACACTAAATTTATGCATCAAATATTATATTTATTCATTGAAATTTGATGCTTTTATGTCTCCTTTGTAGGTAATTAGAAGTTTTGGATCCATTTGATCCTAAATTGGTTAAGATTCAAGTGAACTCATGAAAAGGATTAATTCTAGCCACTTTGAAAGCAAAGGACACCAAGATCAAGAGAGAACTAATTTACAACTTTTATAGGTGTTTAAAACAAAGGTAACAAGACACATGGAATAAGGGTAGAGCATGGGACCATGGGAGTCTTTTTTGAACAAACAGAAACAAGCGGTCCAGGAGAATCCCCATATGGTCCAGGGCATTTTCACATGGCTCATGAATCCCACATGGCTCATGGTCTAGAAACTTCCACGCGGAAGCATTCTCATGGTCTACAGGTTGGGCGATTGCAGTGAAGGGAATTATCCAATCTGATCGGATCGTCAGGGTGTGTTTTAAAAAAATTCTATTCAAAAGCTTACATAACAATTATGGATTATCTTGATCACAGCAGGATAGGGATCAAATATCCAGAGGTTGCTTGAATCCGATGCCTCGCGAGGGCTAAAAGCACAGGCCCTCTACTTCACATGCATGTCGAGCTTCGTAGGAAAGAGGGATGAAGCTCTGCACATCAATCTTAGAAGTGAAGAAAAGGGGGAGGAGATATGATTTCCTCTCCTTAAGGATGCTTGAGATAGGATCCTCGTGCCTTCAACCAAGGTGCCAAAACTCCTACACGCCAAGAAAGAAGGGACTGGCTCCCTTCTTGATGTCACACCAACTTTTAACCTCACGATAGTTTTAGGAATTTTTTGTCGCATAAATTTTTTTTCTCCTTATCGATGGTTTAGGTCCCTTACTTTTAAAGATGAGGCATCTTAAATCTAATTTGATTCCTTAGTTGGTTAGGTATCCTAACCTTATCCAAAATAAGAGACCAGATGAAAGAAGAAGAGTGCCTTAGAAACCTTTCATGTGAGTCCTTCACAGCGCTCGCTTCTGGGTAGTAAAAATCACCACCCCTTCTCCTCTTGTTCGGCCTCCTTTTGAGAGTGAGTCCCAGGTACATGGAACTCTTTGGTTCTAAACTAAATGGGCTCAGATTTGACTCATTTTGGATCTGATTCAAATTTGATTCGAGCCAGATTCGAAGGGCCTATCAATCCTAATCTAATTAGGATTCTAATCCAAGTCTAATTTGATTTTTTAACCCAATCAAGCCTAATTAAATTAGATCTAATCTAAAATTAATTAGGATATAAATTTAATGTCTTATAAATCTCTTGGATCAATGATCAGATCATTATCATTCTTAGAATTAAATCTGAACCTCATGTCCAGTGCTATCTAGATATAGTCAACTTGTTTAATCCTATATAACCCTTAACTTAATTCTTAATCAAGCTAATCTATTCATTCAATCAAATCACATACTTTCAAATTGAACCCATAGACTTAGATCAATTCTTTCTTATATTGTCTGACTTTGTGCATAGAATTTCAAGAAAGGCTATCTTTCGATAGATCATAGAATTACTCTCTCCAAGAAAGATTATCTGATGATCTCTCAGAAGAGAGAGCATATGAGTAGAATACCATATGCTTCGACAGTGAAATCTGTCATATACATCATGATATGTACGAGGACGGATATGGACTATTCACTAGGGCTAGTGAGTAGGTACCAATCTGATCTTATTGAAAATTATTGAAAGGTTGTGAAGACAACTCTTAAGTATTTGAGAAATACTAAAGACCAATGGCTTATCTATGGAGATACTAACCAGTTTTTAGTCAGACTGTGATGACAGCAGAAGTGTGTTGGGCTACGTATTTATCTTGAATGGAGGAGCTATTTGCTGGAAGAATTCTAAATAATATACTGTGGCTGATTCTGTATGCGAAGTGGAATATATTACTACATCTGATGCTGTAAAGGAGGCGGTGTGGTTGCAAAAATTCATCATCGAGCTGAGAGTTACACTTTCTATTGATGGCCCTATCCTGCTGTATTGTGACAACTCTGGTGCCATAGCTCAGGTGAAAGAACTAAAATCACACCAGCGCACCAAGCATATTCTGCACCGCTATCATCTGGTACGAGAGATCATAGATCGAAGTGATGTCAAGCTTCAGAAGATCAATGGAAAGGAGAACCTAATCAACCCTTCACTAAAGCTCTCAAGATTAAAAAGTTTGATGATTTCAAATAGAAGATGGGTATAAGATACTGCCCCGATTGACTTTAGTCCAAATGGGAGTTGTTGAAAATTATACCCTAAACCAATCGTATGATGATTGAGTTCTTTTGTATATGAATTACTCATTGATAAATAAAATTATTTGATATTATTCATCACAAAGTTGCATCTTCCTTGTAGAACTCTTGTGTTGTGATAAAATTTTTAGAACTATATTAGTAATCGATAAAGAGAGAATTTATTGTATAGTTCTTAAACATGTTCCGACCAAATGATACATCATTACAGAATAATGATGTTTATTGAGTGGAGGTCGTTGTGTGCCATATGGATTGATTGGCATCTTAATCAAGGAGTGTAATGACACTGGTATGGCATATAGGTGAGATGTAGAAGTACATCATTACTAAACAAATGACTCACTTACTGAGTGCTCTACTGCCAAGAGCTACTTGTGAAGCATATGGGCGTAAGTATCCTTCAGAATTGAGATCACTATAGTGACTTACAAGCAACTCATTATGCTTTGATGCCAGACGGTTTGGATTTCTAATACAGTGACGGAAGGCTACTGAGAATAGTCAAGTATTTGTGAAGTCTGTATGTGGATCAAGATGGGATTGACTCCATTGGATTATGGGAGCTGATGTATCACTGTATTTAATTTAATAAAATTTTGGTCAGGATAATCTATGAGATGGATTTGAAAGGTTAAATATAATATGGATGAAACACTCTGGGTTAACAGTTAACCCTAGATCCTCCTAGAGCATTCATAGTCAAAGGGATGAATTATACGGTAACCATATGCATAGATTCTGAAATATTCTCTTACAATTATTCAACCTATCTAGATATCGAAAATCATTACTAGATGGTATCTTTAATTTGTACAAGAATCAATTTTTATGCTACCGACTTAGTGTTTGAACCTATAGAGTCACGTACATAAGTCACGCGATATAGAAAAGTATTGACTTATGTTTATATATCCAATTTGAAAGTACTTAACTTGATTGAACATATAGACTAACTTGATTGAGAATTAAGTTATGGGTCAAATAGGATTGAAGAGTTGACTATATCTAGCTAGCACTGCAGATAAGGTTCAGGTTCAATCCTGAGGATGAACAATTTCTGATTTATAATCTAAGGAGCCTATAAGAGATTGGATTAAAGTACTAATTAATTTTAGACTAGGTCTAATTTAATTGGACATAATTGGATTCAAAATTTTAAGTTAGATTGGGTTCTAAATCTTAAATCCTTTAGGATTGACAGCCTTTCAAAATTATTTCAAATCAGCTTCGAATTATATTCGAATTGACCCAATTTTAGATGAGATCATTAGAGTTTATTTTCACTGAGATTTTTTCACCTTCATGGCTGACCAGCACTTGGTATGGTGTTGGTTGTAGGCCATCCCACATGGGTGCGGGTGTGGGTGCAAAGTAGGCACCATGTTAGGCGTCAATCCTTTCTCATGTAGGAGTCCATTGATAAGTTGTTGACTGATTCAAAACTTGTTTGAATCAAGAATCCTATTCTTATTGGATCATGAAAATCATCTATAAATAGAAAGGCTCTCTACCTATAGATGCATAGCAATCAAATTGTGAGAAAGAGAAAGAGAGAGAGAGGTGTGAGAGTTGTGGGCATCATCCTTGGGCATCCTCTCTTGGAGTCTCTCTCCTTGCTGTCCCTCTTCCTCTTATCATGGGACCCATTATGGGCATCCCCTTACTGATGTGAGGCATCACACCTGGGCTTCTCTTCCCTCCCTTGTGGCCTTGCGAAAGCACTTCAATCCGAAGCTTCATCTCGCTTTCCTATGGAGTTTGGCGTGCGTGCGAAGTAGAGGGCCTGCAGATCCAGGTCTAAGCGAAGGTTTGAATCCAAATTTTAGAGATTTGATCCCTATTCCACTGTAATCCAGATAAAGATTTGATCTTTATGAAAGAATAAGTACCCTACAAATCAATCACAAGGGTAATGTGATGGGACTTATTCATATATTCTTTCAATTCATATAAAGACATTTGTTTTGATATAAATAAAATGAGGCATTTTTATTCATCATTTCAGTTGCATCTTTTCATGTTAAAGATTATGATGAATCTCAAAGATTAAAATAATGATTTTAGATGACATGAATGGGTCATACCTATGAGATCTAAAATCTTAAAATTTTAATCTTAAATATTTCTGATCGTAAGAATATTGAGTCGGAGATCAATGTTCGAAAAGACTGACACATCCTTTGTATGCTCGATAAGAGAGGATGGCTGATCTCACAAACCACTTATGTGGGGATACTAATACAAGAGTGTGGATGCTCATTAAGGAATGAGTTCACTAAATTGACCCACCGATTGGGAATATCTTATGGAGTCTTACATACATGTCAAAAGATAATTCTCTAAGTAGGAGTTGTGCAAGTAGTCCTTGGACCTGGACCACCATGAAATCTTATACATATGAACTCATATTTTGGTTCATACTCAAATGTAATATTAAATCATATATGAGATGTTCTGAATATGATGAAGTGTGTATGAAGGTTGTAAGTAGGTCAACCAAGAATTGATCACTCTTAGTAAGAAGAGATGACATCCTATGTATTTTTATCTTTTGATAAACTTAGGAAGACTTTGGTCAAAGCAAATGAAGGTTAGATAGGTATTCTAATACTTCATTAGAGTTATCATTGATTGATAAAGAATTAATAAGAATATGTGTTAAGTTTGACATGATTCCATACTTATAAACATATTCAAGATGTAGGATGATCAAAGGACTAGATTGCATGGTAACTTACCACTGAAGGGCATATTGGTTTTTCATCAAATTTTATATCTTCTAGGTAGTCATGATATATTGCTAGATGTCAATCTTGATGTGTACATTTGATCAAATTAAGGTTAATTCGATCACCAATTAGACAGAGTTCTAATTATTGAATTCAAGTTAGCTTGTTCCGGACCTAAATCAATTAGAAAGGTTCTAATCAAATTTGATCAACTTGTATCTGGACCTACTGCTAGTTAGATGAAGAAATCTAATGGGTCACACACAAAGAAACTGATCAAGGATCTAATTGGATTAGATTGAGTTTGCAAAATTAATATGCTAGCACATGTTGCAAACACTTACTCCTAGAATTGAATCGATTTCGATTTTAGTTTAATTTGCACAGAATTGAGTTAATTAAGCTCATGATTTATTTGAGTTTGATTTAGGTTAGCCAAATATTGTCACCTAATTGAATTCTTCTTATTTGGTTTGGCCTAGTTGGATTAGGTTAGCTTTGACTTGGTGTTATGGATAGATATGAACTAAAGAGTCCATGTGGTTATGGACTCATAACCAAACATGCATGCCACCTCTTATCTAAATTTTTCCACACCTAAAGAGTTAGATGGCATCTCCAATATAGGCCCTTGGATGGCATGTGGTGCTGATCTGTGGTGGAGAAAGAGGGCACTAAAAATATTGCGACACAACTCTTCAGAAACATCGATGAATAGCCGGTGAAGACTCCTGCTTTAAGTCTCTTAGGTGCCACTATATCAGATAATCTTCTGATTTTGAAACATTTAAGGAAAGAGTTTCCATGTGTAAAAGTCCGAAATTAATCTAATCAATGGATAGATGCTTATCGTATCTTTTATTGGGCACGCACGAGAGAAGAATAAAACATTGTATCTGATAAGAGAGTTTCACCTGCAAAACAACTCTTATCAGATATGACTTTTCATTGATTTAGAATGTGGAAAGACCTCTAAAAATTAATATGGGGCATGTGGATTGGATGGCACCGATTGATATGCATCTCCACGCTCATTATAAATAGTGTGGAGTCTCCGGTGTTTTGCTATTCAGAAGTCCTCTCTTCTTTCTTACATTCATCTCTAGATTATCCAATTTCTTTCTTCCTTCCCTTGTTAGGATAAGTCCAAATATAGTAAGGGCAAGTCCGATTTAGGACAAGGGCTTAGGAAGATAGTAAAGGAAGACAAAGAGATAAGAAAAGTGGAGAAGGACAAGTCAAGGGAGAAGGATGTTCTGAAAAACACAAGAAAAGTGTTGTGCCGCCTAAATTAGTGAAGAAAAGTCTTGAAGGAGCTTGTATCTTGATCCAATCTCTGTGTGGATCACTATTGAAGGGCAAACACTTGGACACCTAGTGGAAGTTCTATCGAAATTTTTTGGATATAACGATACAGGTATTCTTCTATATCCTCCATAGTGTCATGCATGTTTAGATATATGATTGTTTATCCCAAGGAGGTCTTGAGTTAGGATTTGATAATTATGATTTCATTATATAAAGTTATGAAATTCATACTCTCACTGTGCTATCATAACCCTATAGTGGTATCAGAGCCAACCTTGATTGGTTCAATCATATAAGCATGTCTAAATATAAAATTATACATACATGTGAGTTATATGCATATACTGTGTGTGCTATGCTATGTCAATAATCTTGTTATGATTTAATTAATATATATTTGTTAGATCATAATCAAGTAGTTGAATTTTAAGGATGTGCTTCTGACCATTGAAGCCCTCATAAAAAATATATTAAGTCATAGTGATCAGAACCAGTAGCTAACCAATTCTTGAATCGATTGATCAATTGGTGTCTAGGCAAGTATTAAAGGTGGTTCGTTAATTGGTTCCATTGACTGACCTGACCAATTTATTGGTGTCTAAAGAAAGCAATGGAGAGACCCCCACCTACTTATCTGGCTAATTGGGTTAGTCTAAATCTTGAATTTGGTTTGCTCAGTGTTTATTATACTACTAATGCCTTTCTTCATGCTAAGATGATTATTATTTTAAGAACCATAGTAAGTTTGTTGTGCTATCTACAAGACTTACCATAGGACTGATATGATAAAATCTTGGTGCATTATGAATGCTTATGGTATATTTGAATTATTATTGCTTTGTTGTGCTATCCACAAGAGCAATATTAATTTCAAATATGGCTATATGGAAATGAAGGATTTGACTTAACTAAAATATTATAGTTTGTTGTGCTATCCACAAGATTATAAATATTTTAGAGACGTTTATATTAAAAATATAATTGGATAGATTTTTCTATCTTTGATCTCACTAGAGTTTGTTGTGCTATCCATAAGACTTCTTTGAGGAATAAAGATCTCAACCCCACTAAGATACCAATTTAGGATTTCTCATCTATCATAGAGAGGGCTATACTATATGATAAAATAGTGAGAGCAATAACTAGAATAAAAGACCTCATCTAGTTATACATGTCACCATGAATTGTCTGCTTATATGATTATTCTTAATTCTTGTAGATTAAAGCTCTGCATTATGTCTACTTCACTCTCACTATGTTGCATCCTTGATGCAATAAGCTGACTAGTCCCAATTATGTAGACTGGCTGAGAAACTTGCATATAGTGCTTATGCAAGAAAAGTTATCTTACATTTTGGACAAGGCCACATATAAGATGTCGCAAAATGACAGCATGGTTATCAAATGTATAATATTGGCCTCTATGAGTAATGAATTACAGAGGCAATATGAGGATATGGATGCTTCTTCCATACTACTCAATTTAAAAGAGCTATATGAAGAGCAGAGCCAAATTGCTAGATATGAATTATCTAAGCAGTTGTTTCGGGCTTCGATGACTAAGGGTACTCCAGTTCAAAACATGTGCTGAAGATGATTGACTTGATCACTAGATTAGGTCAATTAAGATTTACCATGGATACAGAACTCAGTTAAGATCTAATTCTCCAGTCTCTCCCAGAATCTCTCTCAGTTTGTGGTAAATTACCACATGAACAAACTGGACATTTCCCTGCTAGAGCTATAAAATATATTAAAAATAATTGAAAATCATATAAAGGGAGAGAAAGGTCCAAATTAATTGATACCAAATTGACCCGGGAGAATGCACGTACATGCATTGGCCCGGGTCAATCTGGTATCAGAGCCATCTTTCATGTCGAGGAGAGGATCTGTCGATTTTTAGCCGTATAGAGTGGACCAAATAGGTAGCACGGTAAATCCTGTGTTAACCGTGAGTGAAGGTGTTTAGGATGGTAAGTCACAAATTATCTATCCGGTCCGCTCTATACGGCTAAAAATCGACAGATCCCCTCTCCGACACAAAAGATGGTTCTGATACCAGATTGACCCAGGCCAATGTGCATACGCATGGAAGCAGTAGTATTGTGTGTGTGTGAGTGGGTTAGAGCCATAAAGGTATGATATTTCGCAAGTCCTAACAAACTCTCCTGATGCAGATCAGGAATCCTGATAACCACGAAGTAGAAGTATCACAATGCCCAGCAGTATATTGTCACAGCAGTGTGATATAATAGTAAAAGCTACGTGCATACATGTAGGAGTAGCAAATAGGTAGACTACATGCGTACACGTAGAAGCAACAAATGGGTAGGCTATGTATGTATACGTAGAAGCAGTAGATGGATAGACGAACTATAAAGTATATGATACTGCTCACGTGCACCGTATATCTAACAGCCCGAAACCTAGGAGTAAAAGCAAAATGATTATAATTGAGGAGTAAATGAGATCAATCCTATAGATAATACTTAGATAGACTATGAAAATGAAAGTAAAGACTAATGGATAGGTATGCAGAATGGAGATGAAGGTCGGACTATCAAATACTCAGATATGAGACAAACAAACTAATGAAAATACATAAGATGAAACCTAAATTAAGACATAAGCTACACAAGCTAATGAAAGTCTAAAGCGCAAGCTAGTGGAATACTAAGGCGAAAGCAAGCTAAGCTAATAACTGAATATACACTAGAGACTATAGGTTAATGAATTAAATTTTCTAATAACTAAGACTATCTAGATTGCAAGTAAACAACTAATATAAAAGAAAGAAGAACTAATATAAGTGCAAGAAGCATAAATACAATAAATAAACTATTGAGTAAATTACTAAGCTATAACTATGACCGGTTATCATACTTAAAAGATAAACTTACTAAAATTAAAAATAAACTAAATTACGACTAACTATAGTAAATAAGACTAACAGAATGAACAAATTTACTGCTACTAGCTGCAGTAAATGAATTAAAATAAGTAAGAGTAAAGCAAATCAAAATGAAAAAGAATACTAATAGAAAGAAATAAAATTTAACAAAGAAAAATACAGTAAATAAAATAGAACCAAAGTAAAATGTACAGAACAGAACAAAGATAAATAGACAGAATTTAAATAAGGGGAGATAAACTCAAATAAAATGAAACAGATTAACGGAAAGAAACAAAGTACAGTACTTAAACAATGGAATAAAATAAACAAAAGCTTAAAGTAAAATAGAGTACTTTAACTAATTAAATAGTACATAATCACTCTGTTATTTACTTCATGATTGCACGATAGATTGCACCATATTTTTAGTACAACCTTATAATATGTTACAGATAGTATTTGGGTTATTTATCCTGATAGATCCATTGTTTACTTCACAATCTCTACCAATCTTAAGATTGTTTACCCTTAGGAGACTGATACATTGTTTACTTCACAGTCTTGATAGCATTCTGATTGTTTATCGTCATGCTACAGTAACATACTACAGTGTACAACAGTACTGCATAGTATTTCTGCTACAGCACTGCACAGTGTATATGCTACAGTAATTAGTTACAGTACAACTACAGTACTATGAACAGTAATATAATCAAGCTTAAAATATAAAGAAAGCTTAAAACCTAATTAAGAATAGTAAAATGAAATGAAAATAGACTTTATCTACAAAACATACTTACATAGAGTCTGATAAAATTGAAATACACACTTTACAAGCTTTATGTACACTAATCAAGCTTAAACAAGCTTAAATACAAGCCACAAACACTAATATATGCTAATACATGAGTAAACACACCAATAAGCACACTTATGTACAAAACTCATATGGATTAATGGCTAAATGATAGAGTTTTGTGGGACTTCTATGGAGGAATCTATGGAAAGGATGAGATAAATATTTTAATGGAAGAAGGAAGTGATGGAGGTGGAAAGAATTTTATAATGAAGAGTTGGTGGAGACGTAGTGGTATAGTGGAATATTTAATAAGAATGATAGAGAGTGGAAGGAGGAATAGTTGTTTAATGTAAGGTGGGTTATTGGATGGAACAAACAAATGAAAAGGATGAAGGCTTTCTCTAGAGATGGGAAGTGAGAGGCTTAGTTAATGGAATGATGGAAGAAACGAAGAGTAACTCACATGGAGTTGTCAGCTCTGGAGGAAGCAGATAAAGGAAATTAGGAAAGATTATGTGGAGAAGACGAAGGCTTTGTGGAGGTTATGTGGAGGAGACGAAGGCTTTGTAGAGGAGATGGAGGAGATTAGGAGAAAGAGACAGAGGAAGAAAGAAAGAAAGATAGAGATGAAAAAGAGAGACTCTGTCATTAACACCGAACCCCTCTCGGCCTGCCTCTCCGTGCTCGGCCTCCCCTAGAGCGAATGCCTTCTCGGTTATTTATAGATAAGTAATGAAACTATATGAACTTCAATCAGTTTGAAGTCCGACAGACTTGACTTAGAATCCAGAGTCTTCTAGATGTCGGAACTGAAGTCGGAACTTAATTGATTTTAAGTCCGATTTCTTGTAGCGTACAGTGTCAGAAATCTTTCCATAGATGAATAGTGATGATGTCAGAAATCTTCCTATAACTTGCTTGTCTTCTTTATTGTCTTTGGATCATAGTGTAGATCGGCTTCAATAATGATCATTGCTGATTTTATCTTCAAATGGTGGTGGTCATTTGATTGTGGCTAATAGAAGAGCCACGAGATTGTACCTGCAAAGAAAATTCTTTCTACCAAGAGATTGGTAGAAGGGTTAGTAAAAACTTTTTTTTTCATTCTTCGATGCCGAAGAGTGAGGTAAAGTTGAAGGAGTCATCTGATTCTTGAGTAATCATATCTTCTTCTTTGTCTTGAAAGCAAATCATACTGGGATACTCTAGTTCATTCTTTACTTTTTCAGGATAATCTTTTGGATTTAGCAGAATATCCCAACTTCCTTCTTTCTCTGGTATTACTATAGGTAGATCTGTAGTTACCCATATCCTTCCATCTGTCCAATATTTTTCTGACTGAAAACTCTTGCTCTTGGCTGTGCAATATACTTCTTTGTAATTAGAGAGTATATAATGCTCCATATCAGTTTTCTCTATAAATTCTTCAACCTCTATTCCATTGATGAATTTGAATTGGTTGTATCTGGAGACATATTCATTTTCTCTTTCTGGAAGTAGAGTTATATGATAAATCTGAAAAGGATAGATAATTTTCTCAATTTCTCTTTCTTCAATGCTGCTGCATATCAATATGTCTAATTTTCTTCTGTCTTTTCGAGCTTGCTTCAGAATAGTGGAGACTACGTCTAGGAATATGTCCATAGGATAAGAACAGTCTATGGTAACTTTTGTAACCAATCCCTTGTATAGAGCTCTGATCATGGTTTGGATGGCTTTGATGTTGATATTTGGTATAATGAGTATTAGCCAGTACCACTCCATTGCAAGGTAGAGATATAGTTCTCTGAATATTTTTTGGCTTCATGAGGTTGCATT
>KE506003.1:0-17293 GCA_000441515.1 Elaeis oleifera | reverse complement strand
TGGAAGCGTTCAAGAGTTTTGAAGGAAGGAATTGGATCAGCCTTCGATATAAAGTTTGCGCGAGCTAGCACTCTCGAGGAGACAGATCGGATCGGAGCTTCGAGTGGACGTCTCGTAGAGATCGGAGATCCTGTGTGACTACGAGCGATGAGGATGAAGCCTTTATCATATTTTCTCAGTAGCGGTGATTATCGATCCGTGCTCAGGTATGGAATTATGAACTCTGTAGGGTAGTAGATCTTATCTACTATTGAATAGATGTGATCTATTCCTTACATGTATGCATGCTGTTTTATTTTTAGATTTTATATGTCATATATCATGTCATAGATCTTAGAGTAGGTTGATTTAATGATTAAATCATATGCATGTTTGATTAATATGATTAATCTAGTTACTTTCTGCGGTAATTTCTTTGAAAAATTTGAAAATACATGTATGAAATCGCCTATGATTTTCTACATTATTATCATAGGATTATTAATTAAGATTTAATTGATGTAAAATTTTAAAATTTATTTGTTAGTTGGATTTATTAATAAATTAAGTTTTGGACTTTAGTTATTTAAATTCTTTCCACTATGATGTATTTGATATCATATTGAAATGCCTTGTATGCTTGTTGCGTGAGTTCTTCATAGTATGCAGTGGTGGCTGTGATCCTAACTCATGAACGTGGGTCGAAGGCATGATGATAAGATAATATTTCTTCCCTACCAATCTCTCCATTGCCATCCCCTAATGTTCATGACGATCTTCATGTCATCTTGATTGTCGGCTGTCATCTTGATTGTCGGCTCACATATGAGACTCCTATTGTTCTGATGCCCATTCAAACCTCTTCCTTGCAAGGGTCTCTAGGTACTTTATATCCTCTATAAAATTATTTGTCCTACGACCAGTTTAATTTCTCATATATCTTTCTCACTTCTCTGTCTTCTATTGAAAACCTACATCTTATGCTAAAGTGGTGAAAATACTGGAATGGAATGAGGCTATGCAGACTGAGCTTAAGGCCTTTGAGGATAATAAGACATGGACCTTCATCTCTCTCCCACATGGGAAGCAACCAATTAGTTGTAAATAGGTTTATAAAATCAAATGAAGGTCAAATGGTTCTATTGCAAGATACAAGGTGTGTCTTGTTGCCAAAGGTTATATTCAGATAGAAGGAATTGATTATTATGAAAGCTTTGCCCTGATCACAAAATTTGTTACCATTCAGATCTTACTAGCTATCGCTACTATTAAAAATTGGCACCTTCATTAACTTGATGTCAATAATGCTTTTCTCCATGGTGATTTATCAGAAGAATACATGCAACTACCACTCCATTAGTAGAGATGAGGGAGAATTAGGTATGTCATGTCATCTTAACAAATCTATTTATGGTCCAAGACAAGCTTTGAGGAATTGGTTTGTCAAATTTTCTCAAGCCCTTTTTGATGCCAGCATTGTACCATATAAGATTGTTTCCTCCTTGTTTTATTCCTATAAGAATGGTCACTCATTATTATTTTAATCTATGTTGATGACATTTTCAGGATAGGAAATGACAAGATTGCCATCTTTGCTTTAAAATCCTTAGTCAGCATTTCCATCTCAAAAATCTAGGGTATCTCAAATATTTTTTGGGTATTGAAGTATCTTGCTTTGCACAAAATATTTACTTGAGTCAAAGGAAATATTCTCAGGACATTCTTGCAGACAGTTGCTATATTATAGCTTGACCAACCTTGTTTCCCATGGAACAAAATCTTAAACTTAATGATCAAGATGGTGATCTCCCTTTCGAACCCTCTACCTATAGATGCCTAATTGGAAGACTCATATATCTAACAATTATTGAAATATATATTATTCACACAGTTCATATTTTGAGTCAGTTTATGTTCCAATTATGGAAGCCTCATATGGATGTTGCTATAAGACTACTTTGCTATTTAAAAGCTATTTTTGGTCGGACAGAGAGGATTTTCATAGAGAGAGATGCTGCCACCATTGTCAGCTGGATCCAAGATGATATGAAGTAGCTGGAGGCTCATCCATTTCTCTATGACATCTGGACTACCGTTCATCTTTTAGTTATAGTGTCTATCCGATATATTTTCCGAGAGGCGAACAGTACCATGAATTGAGTCGCATCTTATGTTGCAGAGCACTCCAAAGATTGGATCTAATGATAGGATGAGATGTGCTCGATAGCCCTATGGGATATTTTGAACTCTAACTTTATGGGTTGTACTTATACAAGAATGGTGTGATCACTCGCTTGTACAAAAAAAAAGCGACACTTGATCAAAATATTCTTCTCTTAGCTACTGAGGACTTAAATTTCATAGTTTATTATGATTCTAATAGGGCTAGTTGTTATATGGCTCATATCTTGGTCCAGTCCCATATCTTGGAAGACAAAGAAGTAGAACACTACATGTTACTGATTATCAACTGAAGCAAAATATCATGCCATAAATATAGCCGCTTCTAAGATTACATGGCTTAAATACTTGCTCCATGATCATGGTTGCAAGACTTCCTTGCCTACCATATTATTTTGTGAAAATTAAATAATATTAGTATTATGGCCAACTTGTTTTCCATGAATACACCAAGCATATTAAAATCGACAGTCATGTTGTTTGTGAGAAAATTCAAATTGGTCTTATTCACATATCCTATCTGTCTACCTCTATGCAGTTGGCTGATCTCTTTACCAAGTCCTTGAGGAAGGATTAGGCTTATTTTTTTGAAAAGCGAGTTGGGTGTTTGTGACCTTCACACAGGGAGCATTAGAAAACTACCAAATTTGGATATAAGATTTCATTAGAACCTACCAAAGTTTGGCATGATATATCTTCTCTTCACCAATAGGTACAAGATCTTCTCTTATTTAACAACCTTCCAACCATGTAAGATCTTTCTTTATTTTTTGATTTTGTTGACTTGTATATTTTGTACATCTATGGTCATGGGATTGAGTCAATTCCACCAAATCTGAAATTTTGTGTAATATATGTGTTGGGCCATCTAGGAACATGTAACAAAAAATTCTTTTCTTATCAAAGATATATAGTGACATATTCCGCCATTCACTGCTTTCATTTGCTACAATTTTTTCTTCTTTCTACCTGAGATCAGCTCCACTCTTATTTGCAAGAGATATTAGAATTGCCTTTCCTCACTCAGCATTTTTTGAGAACACCAGAAAGGGAGTATTTGATTAAAAGAGCATTGTTTTGGACACCCTTGAACTGTCGCTAAAAGACAATGAGGTGCAAAGAGAGGGGCAAGAGAGAAATAACTCTTCTATCTCTTTTTTTTTTTCTCTTCTAAAGGAATAAGTATAGGACTAAGAATGATGAAGGATTCAGACTTGAGATTTGCTACGCAAATCTCAAAATTTTGTAGCTAAAACTTAATTTATTGAATGACCATAGATTTGAAGTTAATTATTATAAATTTTGAGATATGAATTCAATATTGATCTTTAATTTAGATGCTCTAAACTAATTTTAGTTTATTTACTTAATGAATGGTCGAATTAAATCTTTTATTATATTTATTATGATAAATTTTAACTAATTATGATTGTTAAGCTTCGTATTATCGAGGATAGCAGCCCTTGATAGCATGAACATATTATATCCCGAATTTAGAGCGTGATATTTTATGCCATCGGTCCCACTCGATTACTTCTAATTTGGTGCAAGCATCGCAAGGGCAAAATAGAAACTATATCTATCCTCAAAAATAAGCCATCAACCTTAAGATTGGGTGGGCACCGGACTCAAGCAACATATAGATGCAAGTGTCCATAACCACTGAAGTAACTCAAATATGACCAGGATAAATGCAAATCTCATTTGTATTGATAATTTACACTTCTCAGAATGATGAAAAGAAACATATCAAACACTTGGAAGGATGATTGTTTTGAAAGAAAACAAATGATCTGAAAAGCTAAAGAACAGATGAAGTGCAAATTAAGCTCAAAATTCAGACACAATAGAAATTAAGATGAACTTTATTCATGATGAATCTACTAAATTCTCTGGCCGCCAGTCTGATTTCTCTGAACAAAGTATTCCTTCTTTGTTCTTGGAAAAAGTCAAGCGGACCTCCCAGTGCAGCGACTTCAATAAGTTCTCTACCTCGCTTACGACTGAAGACTCATCACGAACAATTAGTTGCCTCCAGGCCTCAATATCCTATCAACTTCAGCTATCACAGTCATGATTTTGCATCTGAAAATCAGGAGTAATTTTGTTAATTAATTACATGAAGAAAAAAATCCAGCATCAATGGCTTTTATTTATTTATTTTAAATGAAGTTTATCCAATCCACCTCTTTTTGATCCTCGAAAACAGATGATCAGCATGCAGGAGGTCATAGGATCTGGGGTAGGTACTGAATGATTCACACCAGTCATGGTAAATACCAAAAAGCCCGCGCTCGTAGATAATTGGTAGTGTGTCTGGAGAATCAATGTTCACCACATTCATCACCCACACATTCAGATCCTTGAGTGCAGCAGCAAACCTGAAATCAGTTCACAAATTTGAGTAAGATCGAAGAAGCATGAATAAATTAAGGTGTCATTGCACTGCAAAGTAATCGATTAACCAATATTACCCTCCATAAACAGCTCTCATGTCCATAACATTTCTCACTTGGGACCAATCAATGCCAAAACCATTGATATACGACTTCTTCACAACTCTTTTCCAGTGTTCATAATCCGATGTGAAGTCATTAGGGGCTGGCTTCCCATAGACTCCCATCTGAGAGCTGTTTAACCAGTAAGGAGGCACCTGCAATCTTTGCGGCCATTCCTCAGGCCACCGCGAGCCCCGCTCGGATGCATCAACCGGCACCCGGTGCATGCAGGCCTTCAGAGGGATGTACCTGAAAGATATGATGGCTGAAAGGCATATTGATACAAATCAAATAGTGCTCATTTGAATCCATGCTGCCTGGCCTATTTACTATGCTGAGCTGCTACTTCGACCAATTAATTGCCGAAACCTAGGTGCTTTGGCCACCAAATATTGGTTTATTTTAACTCAAGTAAATAACAAGAATTGTTTCCAAATTCATGGCCAGGGTACGTAAAATGTGTGAGCAAGGAGCCTGCCAACAAGTAAGTGTAGCAAGTCTAGACTTACCAAGCTGCATTTGGATCATCGTCTTCTTTACACATGGGAGGACTGTGATGCTTTCTGTTGTCATAACATTCATTCGAAATTGGTTTACGATAAATTGCAGCAGCAACAGAATTCAGTTTGTCCTTCTTGATAGTGAAAAGGTCCCAACACATGGATGTCGTAAGAGATGACATGGCTTAGTTAAGAAACAGAAAGATTTCGCCTCAGTCATATAAAAACGCAAAATAAGATAGACAGGATGGTATCCATAAAACCTACCTTTCCAGATCTCAACATCTTCTTTCAGTTTTTGATACACAGGTGTTGCTGACCAGACAAAATATCCTCCAGGGCGTAAGACACGATTCAGCTCCAAAAGAAGAGTACCACCTATAAGAAAGTTGCATGCTCAGTCTTATTAATAAGAAAAAAATATTATAAGTATTGTTATCGAAACTCAACATTGTATGCAATTGAACACTAAGAAAATTATACCATCTGCATGCCATGGGACACGACAACGTGCACAATGGACAAGATCGAAACCTTGCTGGGGAATGGCAGACGTTGAGAACCCATTACTGCAGATATTGCCGGAATTCCTCGCTCGAGTGCCATTTGAATTTGAGCTTCATGTTCATCTTTTGGAGCGAATGACATTGCAAGGACATCTCTCTCAAAGAGATAGCCACCAAAGCTGGCTACCCCACAACCAACATCTAGTATAACATGAGTACGCTTTCCCAAGCAATATCAGGTACAGACTGCAATGAAACCAAAGAAGCCATATAACTAAACCAACATCTACCAATTCTCAAGAAAGGATATGTCTCAAATATATTCATTGGAACATCATGAATGTGTAACTTTATTATAAGAGCTCATATTTTTCCAACTAAAGTGTGTTTTCATAGCAAACTTATAACTATACACAGATTATTATCATGAGACAGTCAGCCGATCTGAAAGTGCAAAGGGGACTATTTGTTGGATAGAAGTTGTATATGAATGTAAAATTTATGAAAACACCTATTTAATGTCTTATTCAAGGTGGTTTCTCTTGAAATGTATGAAATGAAGCGTTTGAATTTTAAGGATTTCAAGCCAAACTGACTTCTATGACAGTTGGACAGTAATCATAACCACATTAGATCATCCTATTGTTGTAAGAAATAATTCAAAAGGTGCTAACTGATGCATGTTGCTAGGAGTCACCCAAAAAGCGTGCGCCAACCAAAAGGGTTTTGAGATAGGCAACAACTAATTAAATCGAAGAATTGAACTAAACAGTGTGACAAATTGACAAAGAATCACCACCACCACCTGAATTCAAATCCCTTCTGTTCATTTATCCATATTCTTTCCCTCCTTATTTCTCTATCTGTGTTTAATCATTAGTGCACTTTCTATGATAAGAGGAATAGCTTGATATAAGGGCAACTACAGATCAAACAATGTGAGGAAGGAGGAGAACAGCTCTTGCTCTTTGCATATGCAGTGGTGATGTGCAATCCTTCCTTTAGGTTATTTTGTTGGTTACTATGTTACTTCAAAAATTATACTGAACTTGAATAGATTCACATTGGATACAGAGAATATGAGGTACACCTGCATACATGATGATCCCTTTCTTTCTCTTTGATGTATATCCATATCTCTTGGACTCTTGAATGGAGGTATGCATGTGGCTCAGCACGGTTTCAGCTGGTCAACCATGTATATGTAGATACAAATGGGGGTTTGTGCTGCACAGTCAGACTCCTCTCTCCTCTCATACCAAATGGATGATATTGGCCCTCTTCTTTAGGATCCCTCACAGGAAAGCAACTTCTTGTGCAGGGTTATTTACTCTTGGACATCCATACCATAAGGTAATTCATTATGTCTTGATAGTAAGCTGCCTTAAACTATTAAATTCTATTTTTAAAGGGTGTATGTCTCCGGAGTGTGACTCAAACTAGTGTTAGAAGATAAACATGAATTTAGTGTTATGATAAAATACATTGAACCATGTGAGTGGGATTATGCATGCATGTCTAGGTACAAGAGGTATATTAAATGTGGGTACATGGACTTATGTCTAGGAATGTATTTATGATTTTTAGGAAAGCATGAATGCATGTATTAGAAGTTTAGAAATATGTGTGTCTCTTAGAGAAGTGTGTGAGATATTAATTAATGTATTGTAGAGATCAAAGAGTCATATAACTCTAGTAATTAATGTATTTATGAGTAGTATAAATAGAAGTGGTTTTCTGAGTATGCAGTAGGAGTTGGATATGAAATGAATATGACATTGTGATATTGTTTCTCTCCTCTCTCAAGTATTTCTTATCATATGTAATTGAATACTCCTCTATTCACTTTAGCAAAGTGGTATCAAAATATATGTACAAGAAGTACCTACTACCAAATTCCAACAAAGTGATATTAGAGCCAGATTCAGTCCTACGGCAATAGTCAGAGCCGGCATGGTCCTACGACAATAGTTAGAGCCCGCACGGATCTAAGGCAATAGTTAAAGTAAGGTATAAGCCCACGAGACATGAAGGTGGAAAAATATTCTCCATAGTTGAAGCAGGAAACTCCAGGCTAGAAGACCTATTAAGTGTGAAGTTTGCAACTTCTGTGATACTTTGAGTTCAAGATAAGAAATAGAGACCCATTGAAACAGTGCGAGTCGAAAAGAGTGACTCCACAAGTGAAAAAGACAAGAAGTCTTTCGTGGAAGAGACGAAGAAAGTCTCTAAAGAAATGCAAGTGCCAAGTGAATTGTGAGTTTTAGTAAAGTACAATGGAGAACTATGTATTCGGTGAGGTAATATCAACTATTGTGACAATCTCATTTAAAACAGTACTCAAAGACTTGCTTGAGAATTAATTATGGCCAGTCTTATTTTATGAGAAAGTATGGATCAGATCGTGATCCTATTTTGTGGCTTATACTAATCTTGATGATGGATATGGGAGACATGTAATTTATGAAGGTAAAGCTAGTACAAAGAAGAAGTAGAGTAAGAAGTAGCGTTAAAAGCAATTAGGCATCTTAAAATTATGTATGACTTTGTAGTAATAGACGTGAACGACAAAAAACTATGTGATTTGAAATATTACCATCAAGAACTGACTGAGATGTACAAGAAAGTGGTAGAGGAATGTGATGCATTGAAAGAGAAGCTGACGATGTTGGATAATAGTGCAGAGAAATTCGATAGTAATTATGACAGGAAGAAAGAATATTCATCCTTAAGATATATTTTAGCTGTTAGAGATTTTCTTTCAGGATGTGGATCAATTATGAAAAGCTGAAGAAGAAAAGTTAAACAAAATTCATGTTTAAGAGGGAGTGTTGAAAGATAAACATGAATTTAGTGTTATGATAAAATACATTGAACTATGTGAGTGGGATTATGCATGCATGTTTAGTTACAAGAGATGTATTAAATGTGGATACATGAACTTATATCTAGGAATACATTTGTGGCTTTTAAGAAACGTGAATGCATGTATTAGAAGTTTAGAAATATGTGTTTCTTAGAAAAGTGTGTGAGATATTAATTAATGTATTATGGAGATCAAATAGTCATATAATTCTAGTAATTAATGTATTTGTTAGTATAAATAGAAGTGATTTTCTGAGTATGTAGTAGGAGTTGGATATGAAATAAATATAAAATTATGATATTATTCCTCTCCCCTCTTAAGCATTTCTTATCATATATGATTAAGTACTCCTCTATCCATTTTAACAAAATGGTATCATAGCATATGCACAAGAAGTACCCACTGTCAAATTCCAAAAACTAGATGACATTCTCTAAATGATTATTATATTACTTCTTGTAAATATCATTAATAAATAACCAAGAGAAATTAACATAGATGATCTTTCAAAAATTTTCACTCCCACACTTTTATACATAAGAATTCCATCATAGTTGAAGTCAAGGTTTGCAAACCAATATCGTGACCCATACCAATCAAGTACCTGGTCAGTATCCATACCGAACATGCATGCTGGTGCCAACAGAGTGTATGTGGAGAAGGACCTATAGATTATAGGAGGTTGATTAGAGGTTGTAGCTTGTCAGTTGGAGGTAGGAAGTCATTGATTAAAGCAAAAGCTCGTGACTAAGCCCAAAGGTCATCAATCAGGTGTCATAAGTTGTTCATTTGGTTGGAGGTCATTGATCAATGCTAGCAAATCATTGATTGGGGCCCCAGGAGGGGTCTGGATGGGGTGCGCAGCTCATCAAACACCACTGGTGATGTTGGCAAGGTCCCTAAGCATCATCATCAGAAGACTAAACTATTAAGATGAGGGTGAGGTGGGAGATTGGTGGAGGGCAATAGCGAGGTTCCGAAAGAGACGAGAGATATGGGTTTATAAAAAATCTGGTCCAACCCAAACAAGGCAAAATCCATTGGTTTAGCCTACTTGGATCAGCTCTAACTAGTTTTGATACTATTTCATTTTGGTGGCTAAACAATCCCATTCCCTGGCCAGATTGGTATGCCCTATTCTCAATTTGGGGCACCTTAGTTGAGGTGTTTGGGCTCGATAAACTCAAGAGAAGAAGAGTAAAATAGATAAGTGCTCCATTGAACTTTCTTTCTTTCTTTATTCACACCACTTTGATTTATTAGGTGTTATTATTGGCTATTTTGACATTGCTGGGGATTATGTTTTCCATTTAAGTTCAATTCATTAAGTTGGCTGCTGTTCAAGCCATGGATGACCATCCTTGGTGGTAGATCAATTGGTTCAAGATTTTTAGTATTATATTCACATGCCTAGATAGTTGCTATACACCACTTATTTGAAATACTAGTTGACTTTGTTAGTCAAATCACTTGATGAATACCATATCTTTTCATCCATGTTTGAACATGTGGCATTACATCAAATCTTTTGAATTAAACACATAACCTCTTAAGACAGTCATAGTCCCTTTATTTTATCAATAAGGTGGTGCAAACCATACCTTATAGCGAAGTGTTTCTTCCATTAATCTTGCATATGTGTTGCGGTAATGGAGATAAGGTTGTCAAAAGCCTATTTTGGAACAATCATGTGAGTTTTTCTCAAGATCATTATTCTTAATGTTTTTGAATTAATATTTTATATGTTTATATTTGTATCCTTAATATTTTAGATTTACTTCTTAAAATTTTTATATGTGTTATTGCTGAATTTTGCCCAGGATCCTCGTTCTTACTATTTTTATACATGTTGTCACTTAGTTTCCTGAAGCAAGAGTACTAAAGGAGTAGATTCTGGTATAGGGGTAGGTATGGACGATCTCAGAAAAAATTAGGATTGGGAACTACTCAGGAATGGATGCTAGGATAAGTTTTGAAATGCATGAAGCACTAAGTCCATTGTTACTAAGGATTATTGCCAGGGATTTAAATATCAAGGTATGGAAATGTATTAGTCATCGATTAGTATATACACCTTGATAGGAGTGCAAAACAAGGTTGGAATGCCTTGCCACAAATACGAAAATAACAACAAAACAAGGTATACTAAGTAGTAGGGCTGATATGGCTTGATATATTACAATACAATATCATAAACCTTAGTTAGCTTAGTCCGGTTCCTTGTATTGGTCCTTGGATAATATGGTATGTACCAACCGGTATAGGCTGATACAAGTGGTTTGTTAATCATTTGTTATCATTGTGACCTTGGATTAAAATTACATCCCGAACCTTGATATAGGAATGACAAAAGCACTTTGAGCCCAATTGTATATGCATAACAAACATGCATGTTGGATTTATTTTTAAGTGTAATTGACACCATTTAGATCGTTCCGCATATAAATAAGTTTGTGCACTTTAAATCCCTTTACAACTATATTTTGGATTAATGCATTCATGAGATATTACATTCAATCCAATTGCTCCTCATGTTCAAACCCTCTCCACCATTTGGAATTCTTCATCTGATTTTCATACAATTCTTAGTCATCATTCTACCTAGGTCTTTCATATATTTCCCCTACTTTTCAGATATTGGTGAGATTGTAAGTGGCATCATTTTGTTTCTTAGAGTTTACCCTCTATTTTCACTAATGTTATCCATTTTTTGTCCATCTCAAGTTTTATTGCATCCACTTGCCTAGTATCATTATCCTTATCTTTATCATGTCATTTTAAGATCATGCAACTCATATTTGTCTTGAATAGTGCTTGTAGCATGTCTTTAAGCTTCAATTAGCTAGCCTCGTTAATGTTTGGACATTCGTAACAAATTTGAAGGATGATTTTACGATAGAAACCCTAATCTATATTATTGTCAAGATATTCATGTATCATTCTAATGCAAGCTGGAAAGACGGCTCTTGGTTATTTGACCCTATAACCTCTTATAATAAGTTCCATGACTGTAGCACTCAAATGGGGTGCAAACATGGCCAAACATCATCAAAATTTAAGAGAGAGTCAAGTAGGCATAGGAAACTACGCTGAAACAAGCTTGCAGGCTAAGTCAAGCCCATGAACAAGGCAATTGGGCCCAAAATTCTATTGATGATGAAATATGCACTATTAGAACTCAATCAATGGTACACTAGCCACCATCAAAAGGCATTCAGTTGTAACCTCTTATCATCTAAATGCTCTAACCCTTACTCTGAGATGGACTCCAAGTCTATAGCAATTGATAATGAATCTAGTCATCCATGTTGATTGGTGATGCAATAACTGAAGCACATATCACAAACCACCGATAACAAGAAGACTTCCACCCACACCATACTGATGATATACCACTTATGATCAGTACCCAATTGATGGTAGCAAGTGCATCATCACAAACCATTCTACAGCAGCATTCAATAGCATTGTAGTTCATCATGCATTCTCTTTCCATGCCATTAGCTCACCAATGGAACATTTGATTGTTCCTATTCCATCATTGAAACCCTGCAATGGCTTGTAGATACTACCAACCAACCAAAGCTTCCTCGACTATTTGTTAGCTTTAACAACAAATATCACCAGGCAGGAACCAACCAACAACAATGCCACCTCCAAGTTAGCTTGATACCTAGTTGATCAAGGTCTTAAAAGTTTTGAGACAACTACAACCTATGGCTCAGTAGTGGAGACAACCTTTTGTACTGCCTTTAGTAGTAGCTTCCGTTCAGGCCAACGATGAGGAGTCCAATACTGGCAGCTCTCCACGTCTGAATCATAATAATCCTATACAAACTCAGCAACCTGATGCAGATGAATGTGACAAGCAATAAGTTATCCGCTCGACCATTGATGACATCTTTAAGAAGCTGGACCAATGGCTTAAAGGCCTAAAGTGAAGACTATTTGGTTGGCTTCATCTCTCTGACTAAAACATATCCAATTTGAAAGGCAAAGCTCAAAGGCCTAGATCACATATGGTGGTCAACCATTGAAGAAAATCATGCCTTTTGTCACCCATTGCAACATGTGATGAGATCAGAGTGAAACTAGATGAATGCTGCATACCTTCAAATTACACCCAAAGTCTCTGCACTGGGATGCTCCAACTCAAATAGGGAATCAAATCCATCCCAGAGTATTAAGAAGAATTTTATGAACTAGCACTTGAAATTTGACTCAAAGAAACCCCAAATCAACTAGTTGGCCAATTCTGTGCTAGTGTTCATCTGAAAATCTAGGACCAAATAGTGGTAGTTTAGATTGAAACCTGGGACAAGGCCTACCAAACAGCTAAGTGAGTCAACGAGGAGCTCAAAAACAAAGCCAGTAAGCTGAGGAGTCAAACCAGTGTGCCATTCCAACCACACCCAAACCTACTGCACCAACTCTCAGTAAAGGTAGTTCCTCTTAGATTGCTGTTAAAAAGATGAAGGCCCTACTCACACCAAACTGCAGCAAGGGATTCCACTAGAGCCAACAAGATTTGAATTCATTGGGAGCAGAATTATCTAAGCCAAGGGGAATTGATGTAGGTCAAAGAGGCTTGACCTTATGGTTGATTGACTTTGGACCATCTTACAATAAGTTCCATGATTGAAGGTATTAAAATTATGGAAGCATGACTGAACATTATCAAAATTGAAGAGAGATTCATGGATGCACAGGAAACTAGTTGGGAGAATAATCTCAAGGCCGAGCAGGGCTCGTAAACAAGGTAATCGGGCCCAGAACCTACAAATATAAACTATCCACCATCAAAACTCAATCAAATGTACATTAATTTGTCAGAAGGCATCTGACAGTAATCTTATACCATTCAAAGGCTCCAATCCTTACTCTAAGGACTTCAAGTATGTGAATCAAATGGTAGATCTAGTTCCCATCAGTTGATCCGATGGCATCATAATTGGCATCAAAAGGATTCCAATAGCAAATAGATTACCAGCAGAACAAAAATTCTTCTACAAGGCCAATAGTAGCAAGATTACTTAATTTAGTTACCTTGGGATCTTTTTGATTATTCTTACTTGATTTAGTTATCTTGGGACTTTTTTTATTATTCTTTTCTGTCTCCGAGAGTAACCCAAACATCCCTATCTTTGTAAGGGATCTCAAAGCCTATAAATACAACTTATGCTCTTAGTTTTGATCACTGAAAATTTAATAAAGCTTCACTTTTCCGGAGTGCACATATTGTGTTTCTCACTTGCATGGTGGATTCTGCATGACCCGAATGAAATATGGGGATTGGTGTAGTCTTTGGTGATGATGTGATTTTTTTAGTAGTGAGGCATGAAACTACTAGTTATCTCTTCTTCTAGTTTCTTTCTTAGCATCTACATCCCTCGCTTTTAGATTTCAAATTGATAATTTCTTTCGATATTCTAAGTTTAATTTTTACTTTTATTGCATAGCTTACTTTAGTCTTCCACTTGGTAAGTCTGAAGCTTGTGCTAGGCTCATAGCCTGCATCACATCCCTATTCTCTAAAAGGTGAGCCTTGGTGCAATTGTAATGTTGCTCTATTTTGACCTGGATGTCATGGGTTTGAAACACAAAAATTGTTTCTTCACATATGGGGAAAAGTTACGTACATTTGATCCTTCCAAAACTTTGCAATGGCGGGAGCCTTGTGCCCAGGCCTTTCATGTCTAACTATTTTCTGTGATATGAAATGTTTATTCAAAACCATCCTCTCCAATATGTTATCAGCAACATTTTTGATGTTTCCCAGGATCATATAAAATAACATTATAATTATATCTTTATATGGTAATAATTAATCTATTGAGCACCATATGAATAAGGACATTGCCATCATTGAATGTTCAAGATAAAACTTTTGATGTCAACATATTTTAAGTCATTAATTTCATGCACAACAAAATCTCTAACAACAAACTTATATTAATATCAAAAAAGATTTAGAGTATTATTCCAAATATAGAATATTTTGAATTTTTTTCAAGGAAAGAGATGATTAGGCATGCTTTATAAATATTCTCAACATATACAAGACATTCTAATACAAAAACTAATAATTTAATAATAATATGGCACATTCAGCATATCTCTAGTGCTTGGAAGAAGGATCCCAAAATAGTTATGCAGTAGTCCCTTTCTTTCTTATTGGCCTAGACCTCATAGTAAGAATTCTAAATTCACAATGATAGAATATCTTATTCACACCCTATCATCATGTGTTATCAACCAATAGTGTCAGATAAAGCACATATAAAGCCCAGTTTAAAAGATTCAAAAGAGCATCCATTCAACAACGAGCAAAAAGTGAACCATCACTAAGTTCAAATGTAGGAATGAATTTTGCAATTTATAGAAAAAAGAAGAACATATGCACTTCACTACCAAAACCTGCAAGTTATAAATCAATCCTCACCTGCTGAATGAAATCAATGTAGTGAAGTGCCCCATGAATGAACTGTGTTCCTCCTCCTGGAAAAGTAAGGTGCTCCCCAGTAACTTTCACCCAATTTTGGTGGCCTTTAACCTCTGCAAGCTTTGTGTGAGGTACATTACTGTACCATATCTACAACAGACATCCACATGTTAGCAGACATTGGATAAGATAAAGTGCACATATCTACAAATTTTAAAATAAAGTAATATTAACAATTCTGTACAAATATTGAATATTTACCCTATCTCTGCTCTCAGGCCACTTGATGGGTCGTCGGTATCCTTCTGGAAGGGGCACCAGACATGTAGGGCCTTCCTCAGGGCAGTGACGCTCACGATGTTGGTAATGCTTGAAGCTATGGAGCTTTTTGATGGCCTTAACATTGTCAAGGCAAGGTATGTAGTCCGTTCCAGCTATGACATTACAAAGCTTCCATTCAATGTGCCCCTCTTGGTCACCTCCTTCATTGGATTCCAACTCCTCCCCTTTCCTTCTTTCCTTCTCAGTGTCAGAATGGTCAGCCTGCGTCGCCCATGGCCTTGTCTCACCATTTTTCTCATTCGACACCTCTGATTGTGCCCCATCCAGTGATTCGCTTGCATTGGGATCGTTAAGTTTATCCTCACTCTGCTGCTGATCTCCCTTGCTTGCGCTAATTGGGTTCTCTTCATCTATCTGTTGTTGTTGGGGCTCTTGCTGGTTTTCACTACTTTTATCTATCTG
Organism: Elaeis oleifera; assembly: GCA_000441515.1. Lineage (NCBI taxonomy): Eukaryota > Viridiplantae > Streptophyta > Magnoliopsida > Arecales > Arecaceae > Elaeis > Elaeis oleifera. Next base: position 1,577 of record KE506003.1, on the reverse strand, counting down.
AAACTGCTCTTCAATCTGTACTTGGTTCTCATCAGCTCCATCCTTTGTCCTCTCTTCAGGTTCCAGCTGGTTCTCATTAGTTCCCTCGTCCTTGTTCTCTTCTGGTTGTGGCTTGTTCTCTTCAGTTCCCTCCATAATTTCTTCTGATTGCTGCTGGCTCTGATCGATTCGCTCTCCAATCGTCTCATCAGATTGTATTTGGCTCTCATCATTTGCTTGGTCTATCTTTTGTTGAATTTGGTCATGGTTCTCATCAATCTCAGGCTGGCCTTGTTGCTGGTTCTCATCGCTCCCACTCTCTGTCTGCTGCTGCTGGAATTCTTGTTGGTTCTCCTCATCACCACTTTCTGGTAGCTGCTCATCATGCTCCCTTTGCTGCTGTTCATGGATCTCCTCCTCATTTTGTTGCAATTCTGGCCGTTGTCTCTCCTCTATTCCAGCTTCTGAATTATGGTTCTCTAATTGCTGGTCTCCACTATTTTCCCCATCACCCTCATTATTACTTACTTGGGATCGGTGCTCTTGGTTCTCCTCGTTTCCACCCATTTGTTCCTGTCGATATTCTTTCTGATCACTTTGGTTAGCCTCCTCCCTCTCCTCATTTTGCTGCTCCTCCTGCTGGTTCCTTTGGCTTCATCTCCTTCTTCAGAGGATCGGCTATCTTCTTCAGCCTCCTTCTCTCCATCCCCTCCTCCTTGATCCATATCCTCCCCATCCAACTTGTCATCACCCTTGATGCCATCCTCCGGGCTATCCTCCATGATTTGAGGGGGGTCTTTTCGAGATACACGAGATGGAGGGGATTTAGAAGCGGTGGAGGTGGCAAAGGCGGTGGTCGTGCGGGATGGAATAATAGATGATGAAGCAAGCATCCAAACTCCAAGAATGCAAAGCGCCACAAAGACGACTATGGTGACATAATAAGAGGTCGAACCCGCCGACGAAGACGAAGAGCGCTTCCCACCCGGGAATTCTTTCCTAACCCTGGCATTGTCTTCTAATTCTTTCTTTCTTTTTATCCTTGGAGAACAGAACTCCAAAGTAGGAGGTTAAGGTTATTGCTGATCGTTTAGAGGGAGGGAGAAGGGAAAGAAAAGGGGGAAGATGGAATGGTTCCAAGGGAAGAGTGAGATCTCCGAGGGAGGTGGGGAAGCAGGCTAGATCCAAAAATTCGGTGGCAAGTGGAGGCAACGAAGCGACGGGATCGGCAAAACTTCTCCGCCCTCCTCTTCCCTCTCCATTTTTATGACAGCTGGTTTCTTGACACAATCTTTTGTCAGAGAGAGAGAGAGAGAGATTTACGTGATCAGCTGCATTTTTGGAGGATTTAGGCCATGATGGATGTGGCAAGTAGCCCCGTGCCTGCCCCATTTAGTTTTTGCCGACATGATGAATGCGCGAGGAATAAAGTCGTCATGTGAGAATCGCAGATCCGCAAGGAAGGGGAGACTAGCGTTCCTTTTTTTCTTTTCACATTAAGGTCTCAATATCTATAGCAACGAATCGGATACGGATCCAATTATTTATATTCACTATATAATTAAAAATCTCATATATACATATATACATATATATAT
>KE506002.1:154372-165585 GCA_000441515.1 Elaeis oleifera | reverse complement strand
AAACAAATTTTAGGTTTGAGTTGGGTCGGCCCTTAGCTATATGTACCAAAAACTTTGGTCACCAGAAAACTAAGTCTCTATGAGTCAAGAATTTTCTTATGCATGGGTATAGTTTTTATGCACAGAAACAGCTTTAACATCCCATGAGATGGGATACCTCATCCTCGAGCTTATCCAATGTTCCATGATAAAATAAATTTTTGAATGATTTCTACCTTAATTTTAAGTATATAAATTTTTTGAAGTTAAAATTCCTTCTGGTTTAAACATGAAATTCATCGAAGTTGGAAATCCTATCAGTCTGATCCATATGCCTGACCAAGAGTCCAACTTGTGAAGGACTTTAACCCATTTGTCACGCCACTTCTTAATATAAGATTTTTTCCATGCTATTCTAATGTTAGCACCTTCATTTTTAGCCATTGGATGGATAAAATTGTGTTGATGGGTGGTGGAGAAAAATTATGCCATAGCAAGCTGCAAGATGCATCGGAGAATCATCGAAAAAAATATTTCGAAGAGTCCTTCTGCACGAAGCATCTCTTGAATTTTTTCTTGATGATTGGCATGTGTCAAAATCTTCCAGATAGATATGAGAATTCATCAGGAGGCATGAGATTTTTTGATGGCTGCGAGATGGCATGTGGAAGGGGCACGAATAATTCCCGAAGGCAACCCATCGCTAAGTATTTAAAGGGGGGTGCATCGGGGGATTGGAATCATTCAAATTTCCAATTCCTCCTTTCTTTCTAATATCCTTTCCCTATTGTCTAATTAGTCCCTTTCTTCTCTTGTTAGGACAAGTCCAAAATAGTAAGAACAAGTCTGATTTTAAGACAAAAGTCTAGGACGAGAATTAAGAAAGACAAGGAGAGAAGAAAGGTAGGGATAGGAAGGCTAGGAGAAGAGGAAGAGGGTCTTGAGGTCCTGATATCTAAGAAAATTCTCAGAGTGAGAATTTTAGAAAAAAATCATCTCAAAAAGTTGGTGACCTAATCATAACCCTGTGTGGATCACTGTTGGAGGGCGAACAATTGGGCATCTGGTGGAGGTTCTATCGAAATTTGGATTAAGCACTGCAGGTATTCTTCTATAGCTTGAATTTAATTTAAATTTATATTATATATGATTGTTAATCATCAAGGAGATGCTAGTTTAAAGATTTTATATTTAGAATTTCTTAATTTAAATTTTGAAATCTATTATGCTTCCGCTGTGCATGCCCATCCTAAAATCCTTCATCTTGATCGACCAAATTGGTGAGAGAATATTAGAAAAATATGGTTAAGCACATCAAAATCAATTTGGTTCAGATTTGGGTTCAATTCGAATCCGATTCGAACCAAATTCGAAAAGACTGCTAATCCTAATCTATTTAGAATTTAGATCCAAGTCCAATTTAGATAATTAACCTAATTTAGTCTTAATAAAATTAAGTCTAATTAAATTTAGATCTGATCTAAAGTAATTAGGGCTCGAATTCAATCTCTCATAATTTTTTGAATCATAGATTTGATCAAATTCATCTCCAAAATTAAACTTGCACCTCATATGCAGTGCTAGCTGGACATAATTAGTACTTAATTTCATATGACATATAACTTAATTCTCAATTAAGTTAATCTATATGTTCAATCAAATTTCATACTTTCAAATTGAACACACAAGTATTCGATCAATTTTTTCCCACATTGTTTGACTTTGTGCATGACTCCATAGGTTTGAATACTAAGCCAGTAGTATAAAATTTTTTCTGTACTAATCGAAATGACTATCTAGCAATGATACCCGATGTCTGGATAGGTTGAATAATTATAAAGCAATATTCAAAAATCTAGGCATATGGTTATTGCATAATTCATCCCTTTGATCCTAATGCTCCAGATGACCTAAGATTTCACTGTCAATCCTGGATGAGTCATCCATATTGTATTCAATCTTTTTCAAATTCTATGACAGATCACAAGAATTATCCTGATCAAGATTTTACTGGATTGAAATACAGTAATGTATTAACTCCTGTAATCCTAATAGATCAATCCCATCTTGACTCACACACCAACTTCACAAGTACTTGACTATATCCAGTAGCCTTCCATCAGTGTATTAAAATATAGATAATCTGACATCAAAGCACAGTGAGTTACTTCAGGTCGGAGGGACACTTATGCCCATATCTTTCGTGAGCTGCTCTTGACAATAGAGTGCTCTACAGGTGAGTCACTATTCGATGACAATATACTCATACATCTCACTTGTATGCTATACTAGTATCTCCATACTCTTTGGTTAAGAGGATAACCAACCCATATGACACACAATGACCTATACTCGATAAACATTATTGTCCTTATCAATAACATATCATTTAGTCTGAATAAGTTTAAGAACTATTCGATAAATCCTCCTTTATTAATTATATTATAGTTCTAAGGACTTCATCATAACATGAGAGTTTAAAAGGAGATGCACATTTATGATGAACTTATCAAAATAATTTTAGTCATTAATAATTCATATATAAATTATAAAGAGCACAATCGTCTACAGATAGACAATTGACTTTAAGATATATTTTTCAATATAGACTCTACGAGCAACATAGTAGATCCACTGACAAAGCAGTTGAGCCAGTAGAAGATTGAAGTCCATCTTGAGAAGATGAAACTTAAGTTAGTGGCTAATTGACTTTAGATCAAGTGAAAAATTATTAGATGTATGTCTCAGAAGCCAATATGACAGACACATTATAATAATTATAGGACATATATTTACTTAACTATTAAATAGATAATTCTATCTATTCTTGTGTTATGTGTCCGAGAATTGCCTAAGAATTAATAATTTAAAGATATATATTCTAAAGAGTTTAGAATTTAAGACATCTATAATTAATTATTAAATTATCCTCGATCAATGGATCACATGGAGATGATGATTAATCTGATTAGATCGATGTACGGATCGCTTCTTTAGAATAGACGAGTCTCGAGTCTACGGTGTAGAGATACTGAACAAGAGTGTAAGTGGTTGTTAGAGAATATCGGTACTGAGCGTGACAATACGAAAGATCACATGGATGTCTACTAACTCATCAGTGATCTTGTCGATGCTATAGTTGTGTGAATAATTTCTTGATATGCAGTGCCTCGACTACTTATAGTGGGATTGCTGTAGTTTGACTATACATAAACATGATCTCTAGCCATATGGATCCTTGTAGTAGATGTTGGCTACAGTAGGTTCACTATAGGAGTAAGATGCGCACTTAGATGAGATCTATCGACCTTAGTAAATAAGGAATAGTCCTATGAAATTTGAGAAGCTAAGTCCATAAGTCTGTGGCCACAGCATGGTGATTGATGGAAAGAAGTTTTATGAGTATCATATTTGGACTTGAGCTAATCTAATCTTTCATATGACAGATATTGAGGTTTGACAAATTTTCATAACTTCTATCTTATCGGGACATAGGATAGAGAAACTAAATCATACGATAATTACACCTAGAAGTTCTATTTTCTATTCTACTAGATTGTCATCATATACTACTAGACATCCCTAGTGGATTATGAGAACTCACTAAGATCATCTGGATCGATGATCCTTGATGAGTGTGAGCTAGAAGTGTTCTAATCCATTAAAAAAAATTTCAATGATACTATGATAGAGATAATGGTATATCTCACTACCAAACAGATTGAAACCTATGGGATCATATACAAAAGAGGTTCTTGACTGATCAGATGGTTAAGTTATGATTAAAGATCGTAATAAAATTAATTATTAATATGATTGATAATGTAAAAGTTACAATCGAAAGATTCACTAAGTATTAGTGAATTGTAGGATGATCAATTGATAATTGGATTGCTGTCTGGCTCAATCTAATTGAGCTATGGGGTTTAAATTAGATTCAATTTAGATTGATTTAAATTTGATTAGATCAAGACTAATTGATTTATGAGATAATCCAATTGCATAAGAAGAATAATTCTTATTTGACTAGGACTCGATTGAATCAATTTTCTAATTAGATTAGGATTTAATCTAGATTTAGTTGGGTTCCTAATTGGACTAAGAATTAACTTGATTTGGGTGCTGCCTAATCTTAAGTTGGTTAGCATTAAAATACATTTAAATCAGATTTAAATTAGCCCTAAAAGGAATCGTAGTTGGACTAGCTAGGATTCTTTCTCTATGCACCCCACATGTCCACGCTGATAGGAATACCACATCCCCATGGTTTTTGCACATCCAAAATATCATGCCAAGCCTTCCACACATCCTCCCTTGCTCTCCTTTCAAGTCTGGTTTGATTTGGAATCAAATCCATTTGGTTATGAACCAAAATAGGAGTCCTAGTTTGATAAGGTGTTTGACCTTGTCAAAACCTAAACCCTATACAACTTATGGACATCATCTCTAAATATGGGGGCTTGGGACGTGGATACATATTAGAAACTCCTCTTGGCATGAGAATTTTGGGCATGGGTTCCTCTTGGGCATTGGGTTTTAGAGAGGAGAGACAAAGAGAGAAAGGTTCTCTCATCCTCTAGTTCATCTTCTTCCTCCTGATCTTTTCTTCTTTGAGAGAGTCTTAAAGATTGAAGAAGGTTCTTTTCAACCATCAAAGAAGTGATCTTTACAAATGAGCTAGCACTCTGAAAAGATCAAAGAACCTCCGATCAGATTGGACCTCGTGTGAATATCCATAGAGATCGAGCACATACGCGGTTACATTAGAACCTAAAGGCATCCATAAATCCAAATTCGAGAAAGAGTTCTATGATTCAGGCATATGATCTGATCATAAATTAATTTATTTCTGAAATCAGATACTTTATGTCTTATTTATTATCATATGAACTAGATCTATGGTATTTGATTTAGATCAATACATCATAGGATTAAATCTGATTTAATCTTATCTTCCGCTGCTTAAATTCAAAATTATTTTGAAATATGCATGCAAAATATCTAAAATCTAATAAATATATGTCCTAAATTCTCAACACTTTAATAATACATATTATCATCTGTTAATTCCTTGGATGAATCATGAACACATAAAAATATGATTGATATAAAATTATCTATTTATTAATAATAAATTTATAATATAAATTATATTTTAAAATTATAATATGCATCAGTCAATAATTCATTTGTGAGTCAAACATCTAAAAGTTTAATCTTATGTATGATGTCACTAAGATTTTCTTGGTGTCAGTATTGGGTCCAAAATACTTTCTTGCTTTGGTTCCAAAATATGCCACCTTAGCTCCCCAAAAAGCCTGCCGCATGTGCCCCCTTAACCTCCTTTATACTTGAGACCAAGCTCGCTCGCAGACGCTAGACAGTCCTCGTTCAGAGAGAGAGAGAGAGAGAGGGAGAGGCGGAGAGGGAGAATGGCCGAAGCCACACCTTCCAAGCTGCTCCACCTCTTACAACTACTCCTGCTCTGCATCTCCGCCAGCGAGGTCGCATCCGCCGCCTCCTCATCCGCTGATTTCATCCGCTCCTCCTGCGGCACCACCACGTACCCGGCCCTCTGCGTGAAGCGCCTCGCCGCCTACGCCCCCTCGGTCCGGCGCAGCCCCCGGGAGCTGGCCCGGGCAGCCCTCACCGTCAGCGCGGACCGGGCCCGCTCTACCTCCGCCTACGTGGCCCGGTTCTTGGCCGGCGGGAACAAGGCGATCAAAGCCCGGGAGGCCGGAGCCATCCGGGACTGCCTCGAGATCATGGCCGACAGCGTGGACCGGCTCCGGCAGTCGGCCCAGGAGCTAGGCCGGATCGGCCGGCCAGGATCGGCCGGGTTCATGTGGCACCTGAACAACGTCCAGACCTGGAGCAGCGCCGCCCTCACCGACGAGAACACCTGCCTCGATAGCCTGTCCCAGAACGGCTCTCGCACAGCAAGGAGGCCATCCGTAAAAAGGTGGTCGAGGTGGCCCAGCTCACCAGCAATGCTCTCGCCCTCGTGAACCGGATCGGCCCAAGCATTGAACCGGCTCCGTTGGAATGTGTCTCTGCAACTATGATCTCCCTAGCTAGCTGCTGAAATGGAAGTTAATATATGCTACTCCGTCTGTCTTGTTGTGTTTCTGTTGCTGCTTGCTTAATACATACTTGTTCTGTTTCAGTTAGAATGAGTGTGTTGAGGTAGTAGAGTGTATAATATACAACATTATGGTTTTAGGATCTGAAGTTTATCAAAAGGATGGTCTCTCTCTCTCTCTCTCTCTCTCTCTCTCAAATCAAGTTGAATGGATGAGCCAGTAGTAGGTTTGTCCATAAGGAGCTTTGACCTCTGAAGGCAAAAGGTTGGTATGTTGCTACGACTGTTACGGGCTTCGCTTTGGTATTGATGCTGGTGTTCTCGCTCGATCACTAAGACAGTTACTCTTACTACTTTCTAAGGCAGGTCAGGTTCGCCGTGGTCTCATTAATCTATGTTGGCCTTATGTGGTAGCTAGTTACCATGTGTCGAAGGCTGGCTTGAATTGCCCTTCAGTAGACCACCTTTCTTAGGAGTGGTTATGGTTTTTCTTTTCTTGGTAGAAGGAGCTCTAATAGGCCGAGGCCGAAGCTCAATTCTTTCTTTCAGAGTCTTCGAAAGAGTGGGAACAAGAGGACGAGTGGAACATTGGTCATCTTCTCTTCTTGATTTCTGACCAATTTAGTGCTAGATTAGAATAAAAGACATCAAGTTGGCTAGGCTCGGAGTCAATAAAAAAGCATATCACAGCAAGTCACTAACCCCAAAAAATCAAAAAGAGCTTGATACTTTGTGTGAGATGGTTAGGGGGATCACCACCGCCCCATCAATTCTCTGCGCTTGCTCGTATTCATCCACTGCCTTCGTTTGCTTTAGCTTTCCTTTCGGATCGCTTTCCACTTGTAGTATTTTTTGTGGGGTCGCCACTGCACCGCAGTTCACGCCGGGTGTTCTGCTAACAATAGGATGCCGCATAAAGGCCCTTCTCCTACCCATCCTCACGGTGCCAAAAGTTTGGCTTCTCGCCATCCAGCAATAGCAACATTCACCACTTCCAATTCGGCTTAGAAGGAATCCAAGGAAAGAATTTATTAAAAGAAAATCAGATAAACAATTCCTGTTTCTGGTCCTTCTCAAACCAACAAACTCTAATAGTATTATTTTATTCTTTTATGGACGCAATCCGAGACTTTGTGGCAGGGCCAGGCTAGCCGCAGCCTGACCAGTATCTGGCCAACTACTTTCTCTGTTTCTCAAAATGATCTCTGCCCAACTAAAGTGTGAACGAGAGTGAGTGGGAACCAACCTTCTCCATTAATTGGCAGTAACTAATTAAGTCTGAAAATAGCTGTTCAAATAAGTATCCATAGAAATTAAATATTTCTCCCCTGGTTGCTGTCTTTAAAAGAAGAATTCAATGGCTATCTTGGACCCACTGCTGCTCTTGTCGTTGGTCCTATACCATCTCTAAGCCACAGAAAGCTAGAAGAGACTGGTAAAAGAGAAAGAAGTTATGGGGCAAATATATCATTGAAGGAAGGGAAGATACCTTTAAACTCCGACAGCAGCACATGGAGGCAATGGAGGCCTCTTCTCAGAGGTTGGTGGGATCGGGATGAGAACATTAGAGTCTTCACTCTGTTACTGTGAGCTTGCTTAACAGAAAATTTTATGATGCCATCTTTCTGTGAGTCATTTAGGTTTGAGCATTTTTGGATGTGAAATAGCTACCCTGGATAGGTAGGTTTAACCCATTTTAAATATTTTTTGACCGATGAGTCGAGTTGTTCGCCGTTTTGGGAAAGCGAGGGGTAGTAAGAAGTAATGGTAAAAATGGCTTTCACGGATAAAACAAAAGGAAAATAGGGCATGCAGGGATTGTCAGCTTGGTTAGGTTTTTCCAACCCAAGTCCAGAGATTTGAAGTTACCCGGATTAAATACACGTTTTGTTTTTGACCAAATAACTATATCCAATATTTTTTTTGCTGCCATTCCATGTGTCACGCTTCCAATACCTGGAAACATGAGATATAAAGGTGGCAAAAAAAAGATTAAGCAATTAAAATCGATCTTCCAAATTTTAATATAATATAGAGAACTAGAGATAAATCTCTAGCTTACTTTCAACTTAAAAGCAGCTCTCCAACTGAATTTTATATAAAAATAGCTATTCATTTCAAATATAAGTTAAAATAATTATCCATTTTTGGCTAAAATTATCCTTATATCCTTATACCCTTTAAAATACTATAGTATTATATTATCATAGTGCAGTATTCTTTTACAATAAGATAGTATTACATTATCATAGTGTAGTATTTTTTATTGTAGTATTACTTTACAATAATGCAGTGTTACTTTATAATAGTATAAAATAACTTTATAATAGTATAGTATTACTTTATAATAGTGTAGTGTTACTTTTATTATATAGTATTATTTTATAATAGTGTAGTATTATTTTATGATAGTATAGTATTGCTTTATCACTATAATGATAATTTAGTCATCTCATCCCATTTGGATAGTTTCTTTTAAGTTATGTTTCAAATGAGAAGAATTTTTTATTTGAAACTTAAGTATGTTGCTACTTTTAAGTTTAAATTCAATCTAATAAGAAATATTTAGAATTTATATTCACAAAATTTTAATTTATATCAATTATTTTTAAATAATAATTCAAATAAACATCCTATAACATGTTTTTCATATCACACTAAGAAAAAAAAAATTACTTTTGAGTTATATCAGTATGATCTGCTCATGCTTCCATGATACGCCCATTGCAATACCTAGCATCTAATCCTTCAAATCTATAATGGAATAAGAGTCCAAATAATTAGCTTGATAACCCAATAGGTATAAATACCTTTTCTGAAAAATTGAAATGGTAAATTAATAAATTTCTTATAATTACTAAGTATACGAATAAAGTCAATATGTTTAAATAAAGTAAAATAAGAATAAGCAAAATTTCTTGAATATTTGGATCATATTCATGCAATAATTTAAACATTATGCCCATATTCATATTCATGTTTAGAAACTATTTAAAATATTGTGATTAAATTAAACAGCTTTTCCGACTATTACCATACTTATACTCTATAGCTAGATCTAAATCATGAGCTCAAAACTAATTAAAGTACCAATACATAACCTCCAATTAGCAAAGTATCAAAATGCCAATTCATAACCCCAATAAAATATTATTTACAAAAAAAACCAAAGTATTGAAATGCCAATACATAACCCCTATTAGCTAGATATCAAAGTGCCAACATATAAACCTCCTTGAAAATTATTGATGTGCAAATATGTAACCATCACTAATAAACCAAAAGGATCACTAAACTTGACATGGACTACTTTGTCCACCATATCGAAAGTCAAGTCATAAGCTAAACTTGAGAATGTTATAATTTGGTCAAATGCCATTCAATTGAGATGATATTTTTTTCTTAAAATTGGATAACATTTCAATATTACAATATGAAACCATCCCTAAAAGGGTATGGCACATCTAGTGATCAAATCCAAATTCATCATTTGAGCCCTAAAATGCTCTGCTCAAAACTCAAATTTTCTTTTCGAAAAAGATTTTGACTAGATGTATCTTGAAATTCGAAAAAAATCAAGTGGAGCGAAGATGAAAAAGTTGATATACAAGTCGAGATCTATTTCTCATATAATTTTAAATTTTCAAGTTTATTTCTACTAGTCATGTCTATTTTAAAAAAGTGAGTTCTATTAAAATTAGGAGAAAAATCTAACATGAATTGTATTAGGACAGATCTCATCATTATAATAGAGATTATGTGCCACTATTTTATGATATCAATGAAAGAAATGGATGTAAACCCTACTTTAAAATTTTTTTCATCTTTTCTTTTTTTTTAAGTAGATTCGAGTTAAGCATATTGAAGAAATTCTTGTTTCTCTCTGATCGAGCTAATTGGCAGGATTTTGAAATACCAACATATGATCCACACTAGTGAGAGTATTGAAGTCCTAGTGCATATAACCTATAATGGTAGGGTATTGAAATGTCCGGCAAGCTATGAATTCATATAGTTCAGCTGTAAGTCCAAATTCTAAATATATCAAAGCTCTTTTATACAATAATATAGGTCATATTCCAATCAAAGTATACATATTTCATATAAAATATAGAAAAATGATATGCATAATATTCTACAATAAAAATATTACTTTCAAGTACAAATTCATTTCTATGTTAAAACCAATTTATAAAATTCATAAGGTGCATGTAAATCAATGTATAATTTGATATCAAACTAAGAAAGATGGACTATTTACTGTCACTATAAGAATAATGAACAAATACATATAGCTAATTCTGAGATTCTCCTAATATCCAACATGACAAGTTTGAAAATAAAACCTTAAGTCTCAATAAGGCCACATAGAATCAAACCAAATAATTAGAGAAATTTTGATGGAAATTATATTACTAGCAAAAAATATGGCAAAATGGTGGAGGAAGGATAGGGCTTGGCCAAGCAATGACATCTGATAACTTGAATTAATCCAATCTTGATAATCGAATTGCATAAATTATAAAATGAGAATCAAGCTAGATATAGATAACATAATAAGGATTGATGATGGTGGTGAAGGAATAACCGCACGCCCAATCGATCAAATCAGGATGCAGCGAACTTCAAAATTTTTCTCGATCCGATGAGCGATCAAATCAAGATAAAATCTCGATCAGAATTGGATCGATCATGCATCTAAAATTAAAATATAAAATCAAAGACTTAAACTATTTTAAATCAAATGGGAATCATACCACCTTGTGCGGGTGGACGAACTCCATAATCCGATGATCCATGGACTTCTAAGGTTCGCTGTTGAGCCGCGTATATGTCCAATCTCTACACGTATCCATTCGGACTCGAACTAGGATGCTTTCTTCTTGACCAATCTGCCTACTCCTAGATGGATCAGCAAGCTTGTTGCCCAGCTATGGAACCCAAGAGGGGGGTGAATTGGGTTTCTAAAAATTTTAACATTAACTTGCAACTATGAAAATTATTCAACAGTGATCAAGATATGTATGGAGAGTGTAATATATGCAAGAAGTAGAAGTTGGATGCAAAAATATATTAAGAGGAGAGCAAGAAGGCACAACACAAACAAAAAAATTTAAAGTGGTTCGGTGCCAACCTTGCACCTACATCCACT
>KE506001.1:194341-210655 GCA_000441515.1 Elaeis oleifera | reverse complement strand
AGCAAATCTTGACAGCAGAAAAAAGCTCCAGAGTCGGTCACGTTTAGTGCAGATGTACCGTTACATCTCATCTGTATGCCATACCAGTGTCTCCACACTCCTTGGTTAAGAGGACAACCAACCCATATGGCACACAACGACCTATGCTTGATAAACGTTGTTGTCCTTGGTAACAATATATCATTTGATCGCGAACAGGTTTAAGGACTAAACGACAAATCCTCCTTTGTCGAGTCTAAATAGTCTTAAGGACTTCACCACAACATAGTAGTTCATTAGAAGATGAAACAATTTGTGATGAAAAATGTCAAAATAACTTTTATTTATTTATAATTCATATACTAATACAAGAAAGAGCACAACCGTCAACAGGCTGACGATTGGCTTTGGGACACTATTCCCAACAGCACTTGTACTTTCCTTCTATGTCTCTACATCATAGATTTAAGATTCATCTATCCAAAGAAAGTGATCATGTATCAATTTTTTTGGATCAACCACTGTCCTCATGATGATCCTACCATTGGAAGTAATTTATGAGTTGATTAATAATAACACATGTTTCAAATTATCAACTCTTGAGAATATATATTATCATACCCATTAATTCAATGGACAATTCACAGATACAATAAACCCAGATGTGAATGGATAATAACCCAAATTTTATTAATATAAAAATCAATTTTATAAATTATGCTTTAAGAAATTTTACAAGCATCGATTAATCTGGCTTCTAGAGCATACATCCAACATATTTGATGTGCATGGCCTATTTGATGAGCCAGATAAGAAAGGTTATCTTTACTTCATTACTTTTATCGATGATTAGTCATGGTATGGGTATGTGTATGAGATACAAATCTAAGACCTTTGAAAGGTTCAAAAAAATCAAATTTAAAGTAGAGAAGTAAATCGAAAAATCTTAAAGGTACTTCGATCATATTGAGGATGCAATACCAAAGTAGAAAATTTTTCGATTATCTTAAGAAAATAATATAGTTTCACGACAGAACCCTCCTTGTACACCTCAGCTCAATGAGATATCTAAAAGGAAGTATGAGACTATATGAGATACGGTCTAATTCATGATGAACTTCATTGATTTAATCTTTATTTCTTTGGAGATATATTTATTTTTAAATTATTTATTAATAAGTTTTTTTAAATCTGTTCCTACCACATCATATGAGATATGGTATGGCAGATAAGTTAGAGGTTAGGCCTATGAGAGCTCGTTTCATGGGATATTCTAAAGAGTTTGGAATACTACTTTCTCTTCCTAATGCATCACAATGTGATTGTGAGTTATCATGATTTCTTGAAAAGTAGTTTATCTAAGATAAAGATAGTGGGAGAACAAGCTCGAAGAGAGAGTCTCTAAAAAGCAATGAGTCATAGGATCTGTATAACCTATTCATCATGAGCCAGTATATGGAGTACCTCCTCTATCTCATAGATCTAGTAGGACCTCCCATCCTTCTGAAAGGTACTTGACGTTCTTACAGAAGATCCAAAGAAATGTTCTTATAGAAGATAGAAAATATAAAGATGATCCCTAAAACCTACAACGAGGTGATGTTAGACATCGACCTAGAGAAATGGATGTGTAGATAGCCCTCCTGATTGGATATCTTCAGAAGATATCTATATAGAGCAGTCTATGGATTTCACTTCCTGAGATGGAGATCACACTACAAATATCCATTCATAGATTTATGCAAGCATCTTGGAGTTGGAATACTCATTTCGATGATGTGATTAAATTATTTGGTTTCATCAAAATAAGGAGGAACCATGTGTTTGCATGAAGGTCAATAGGAGTGTCCCATGCTGACATCGATTAAACTATGATTGCATATAGAATTTTCATCAAAGATCTAGGACAAGCATCCTGTATTCTAAGAATAAAGATCTATAGAGATAAATCTAGAAAGATATTTGAATTTTCATAAAAAGCACATGGAAGATGTGCTGAAAGAGTTCAGCATAGAAACCTCCAAGAAGGATCTCCTACCCTCTTGGTATGGTGTATGCCATGCTATGTACTCGACTTGATACATCTCTTGCTGTGAGAATCATGAGCAGATATCAGTCGAATCCAAGCTAAGAGCATTGGATAGCTATGAAAATATCTCTAAGTACTTGAGAAGCACTAAGATTTTATTCCTGATTTTTAGTAAAAGATCAGAGTTGAGAATGGGAGGATACACTGATGCTGATGATAGAATATCTACATCAGAGTATATTCTTGAGCAATGTTGGTTCAGTATATTAGAAGGGTTCTAAGCAACCGATCAATAAAAATTGAGTATGCTGTAGATGCGTAGGATATATTCTGATTTTTATGTTAATTACAGAACTGGATGTCATGCTATCAGATGCCATGACACTGTACTGCAAAGATAATGATCCTATAGTTCTAGCTAAGGAGCCTAGGTCTCACCAGAAGTTCAAGCACATAAAGCAACGGTATACCCGATTACCTCGAGTAGAAATACATAGAGGTGCAGAGAGTTGACTCCACATAGGATGTGATAGGCCCAAGTCACTTAGCCAGCCAAAGATCGAAGTCTGTCTTGAGTGGATGGGGCTTAAGTATATGGCAGATTGACTTTTGTGTAATTGAGAGATTGTTAGATGTATGTTCTAAAATCAATCTTGGCTGGTGCATACCACAATCCTAGGATATATTTTATACTTGACGAACAGTTTTTATTACCATTCATATTGTTTGTGCCCATGAATTATCTTAGAAATTGACAAAGAAGATTTTGTATATTCTCAAAGTATTGAGAATTTGAGACATACATTATTAGTGATTAATTTCTGAATGCTCCCGATCGAAGGATCATCACGGAGGATAATAATCAATCCAGTTAGATCGGTATACGGATCACATTTCTTCTGGACAGATGAGTCTCGAGTCTACAGTGTGGGGATACTGGGGTGAGAGTGTAGGTGGTTGTTAGAGAATAATTTGTACTGAGTGTGACCAATATGAGAAATCACTTGGATGTCTATTCGCTCATCAATAGTTTTCTCGATGCTGCAGTGATGTGAGTGGTCCCTTGACCTATAGTGCCTTGGTTATTCACAGCAAGACTGCTATAGTTTGACTACACATTCACTTGATCCCTAGCCATTTGGATCCTTACTGTGTATGTTGGCTACAGTGGGTTCAGATTCACTATTCAGAGTAGAATGCATTTAGATAGAATCTATCGATCTTGATAGAAAGGAGTAGTCCTATACGATTCATAAGACTAAGTTCAAGAAGTCTCTGGCTAGTGCAAGTATGAATACTAAAAGGAGTTTTCATGAGATTCACAAATAAACTCGAGTCAAGCCAATATGGCATATGACTGATGTGGGTTTGACGAATTCTCCATGTCCTCCGTCTAGTCGAGACTCACGATAGAGGGATTGTATCACACGATAACTGTACCTAGAGGTTCATTCTTTATTCTGCTGGATTGCCATTACATGCTGTTAGGCGTCATTGATGGATTGTGAGAACTCACTAAGATCATTTTCGGATCAATGATCCTTGTTGGGATGAGTTGGAATCGTTCCATCCATCCAAAGGAGTTTAAATGATACTATGATGAAGATTACGATATGTCTCACTACCAGATAGAATAGAATCTGATGGGTCACACATGAAAAGAGCTTGATCTGATCAATGACTTAGATCATATTTGAATTATCAATTGGATTGATGGTTTAAATTGAATACTGCTAATTTGTAAATGTTACAGATTTGTAACTGCTAATTATTAGCACAGGGACTTAATTGCAAGTATTGTAATTTATTGGATCTAATTAAATTATAGATCAAATTCTAATTAATTTAAATCAAATTTAATTTAATTGGATTTGATTTAATTTAAGACTAATTGGGTTTGATTATCTAAGTTAGATTTGGATTTCAATCCTGATTGGATTAAGTTTGACAGCCTTTCGAATCAGATTCGAATCGGGCTCAAATTAGATTCGAATCAAATCTAATTTGAAATTCAATTAAAATAGGAAGCCAACTAACCCTCTACTGGGCTTCTCTATCTTGTTTCACGTAGAAAGAGGAGGGCACACATCCATTGCCCTTGCATGCTTGAAAGATAAGGGGCGCCAATAGTTGGCACCCCACGTTATCTGTGACTCTTTCTGATAGGGTTTGATTCAAACATGAATTTAAATTAGATGAGATGTATCCTTATCAGGTTGAGATGTGGAACAAATTAAGAAGGGAGGGGAGTGCGTGGTTGAGAAATTGTTACGTGACTCCTTGCCGCAACAACTTCTCAACATGCCATCCTTTCTTTCTTATATCTCCATACCCAAGATCAGATGAGATCTGATCGGTTAAGGGCATTAGGAGTTGGTTATGGTGTGGATTTTGTGTGACAAATAAGATAAGAGAGTGAAGGGCGTGCACAGATTTCTTGCCAGAGGTTTATGCCTTGCTGTATCTCCTCATCTCCACGCCGTTTACTTCCCTTCCTTTTTCCTCTTCATGCCCACCTTATTCTCAGCATAGATCTGAGATATAGAGAGATTAGAGAGAGAGAAAGAGAAGGAGAAAGTGGTTCTCTTCTCTTCTTGGCATCCGATTCAGTTCTCGACGGATCAACACAAAGAGTTCATGTTGCAGCTCTATTTTTCGAGATCTAGAAGAAGAGCTCAAATCCAAATCTAAGGAGCAAGATCTGCAAGGTGCTAGCACACCGGTGGCCTCAGTGCTTCGATCGGAATCATCTTCATATGGATATATGTAGAGATCGGGTACGTACGCGGCTATGATCGAAACTCTGGATATCCACAGGATCCGAAGAAAAGTACAAGTATGGAGATCGGATCTCCTGTTTACTTTGTTTCCCTGTTTGAGATTTCAGTTTTTCAGTTTGGTGTTCGTATGAAGATCCGATATGTGATTTTCAGATGTGATTTGGTATGTGTTTTAAACTAAAAAAAATTTAATTATTTATTTCTACTACATGATGAAATTCGATATTTAAAATTTTAAACTATACGTACCTAACCACCATACTTTCTAATAATCATAAGCCTCAAGATAATGTTTATTCGATGTCTAGATTGGTTTGTGCTGAGTTGGAGTTGACATTCATTAGATCGGCTTTCATTCAGTAAGAGGATTGGTTGTTATTCAAAATCATAGACTTGCTATTTTCTCTTTAGGCTAGAGCTATATTATAGTTCAAATCATCTCATCCCAGATCGAAGTACTCTGGTCGTTAAAAAAAATAACTCACATTCCAATAAAAGAAAAGAGGCTTCTATGGATGGCAATATACCAATAATGATATTGGTTGCATCACGTTGGACTACTCGTCATACTAGTGTATTGGCAACCGTAGCCATAGCCACAAGGACCATTTGGCATTATACAATTTTTACTAATTATCTATCATGCAAATAGAGGCAACCACGTACACAATTAATATTTCTAAGCTATCTTTGAATCTCTCGTTCATGCTGCGATACTAATACATTATTCCAACTACATTGGCACTGCCGAGAATAATAGTACGGGCAGTCATGCCCAAAACACGTTTACGGAGTAGTCCAGGAATCGGCAGTGTCATTTCTTTTGATGGTCCGAAAAACCCTCTCGGGTTGAACGACCGGTGAATATTACTACGAGAAGAATATTTTAATCTGCACAATAGAAGAAAAGGACCATAACGATCCCTGCATGTTCCCAAGCTTATTAAATCCAAAACAATACAATATCATTGTAGCATATAAATATAATTAAGACATACTACACGGCAAAGTTGATCATTCCTTTTGCAGCGCAGGGCAAGTTGGCTTATTGCTTGCCTGGAAGAATTGTCTCCACTCCTTTCCCAGACAAAAAACATCTATGATGTGGTGGTGGTGATCGGTAGCTCATCGAGTAGGATGGGTTGGAAGAGAGAACTCATGTGCACTTCCATAAACCTTATTGGCATTTATATCTGCACTTTGGTGAAGATCCATGTGCTGTCTTGGCCTTGAGATAAATAAGGGGATTAGAGACTTGATGGCATAAATAATAAACTAGCATTTCCATTATAATGGACAACAAATTAAGGAATCCTAGATGGCTGTTAAATGATGGGACACCTTTTTTGGCAGTGAACGGACTAGCATTGTTATTAAAACATAGGATTCGATGGGCATGACAGCGTGTGGTACTCTTTCTCCTTGTTAATTATAATGCATCAAATGATGTCTTTGACGAAAAACAACATTTGAGTAGCATGCTAACATATATTGGTCCACATTCATATACATATTTCTATGTATGTTCATTGTTTTACCACCTATATATGTATCCGCTGATCCAGAACAAGTTAAACTACTCACATGCATTAGGTCATTTCATTTATCTCATCGAAAGAACGGTGTATTGTCAAGATGCTTACATGTTATTTAACAATAAGTTTATGCCACCGTTTTTGCTTAACTTAAATGGACGACTCTAAGTAGATGTACACTATTGAGATTATTTAAGCTGTTGTTGTATACATTCTATATATGAAAGAAAGCATGAATGATTATTAATTTTATTTAATTATGTAGATGGTGTATGTATTTATGCATATGTATATGCTTGTATATGTATTTACTTTTCACAGAACTTTTCCAGTTTCTATAATAGAAGAGAGGGGGTTGGAAAAGTGTGGTGAAAAGGTGGAAGCAATAGTCTGCCCACTCTAATGACGAGGACAAGGACCGGAAAGCTTTTGAATGGGGATAAGAGGCAGCATGGTTCTTCAAATTTTCCTTGGAAAATAGCAGCTTCAGTGCTGGCATGTATCACTCTTGGATATAAAAGACACTCAATCACTGCATTGCGAAAATTTAATGGATAATAACAATAATATTTATATTAAAGTTATTTTAATAATTAACCTAATCAAAAAAAAAATCTGAGAGTGCTTATTTTCAAAGATAGCCTCTCAAAAGAACCGGGATTACTGTATTTGATAATTTTATTATATTTTTATATATTTTTATTAAAATATAAAAAAATAAAATTTGATACGTGATATTGCAGCAGATTATTTTATAATCTTACGTATTAATAAGAAATATCACTTTTTATATTTATATATTATTTTATTATTATTATATAGATAAATTTTTTTATCATATTATTTTATTTTATTTTTATTAAAAATAAAATAATAATAAATAAAATTTGATATGTGGTGTTATGAAATACCACTCTAAATATTTATATATTATTTTATTATTATTACATGGATGCAGGCCGTTAGAGGTTAGAATTGGATCCAATATTTGTTATGACCATACCTACTTCGCTAGCTATCATTGCGTTTCAATGATTCACAACCATGCGTGCATGATCCTGAGACCTGTACCAAGTCCCAATACCAACATATGATTACACGAAACAAAAAGCGAGAAAAGAACCACAACAAGTGGAAGCAGTTCAGTAGCTGTTCATAGCATCTCCACACCCAAAAGCGGAGACATGGCAATAATTTTGGCGCCCACAGCCTACCTGCTCGGGTCTTGCAAGGTCTCAATCTTCAATGTAAATTGAACACCCCACAACCATATTCTCAGTATTATTGCAAAGTTATTTGTAAAATAGTTATTTGCAGAAATGAATAGCGAAATATTAAGGAATACTCTGTAATTGTCTTTACGGTAGAGACCGTGATAAAGTGCAATAGGTATATCAACTCTTGGTTCACTGCTGGCTGTTGGTCTCTTAGTCCTGCCAACATGTGATCTTGTTTCAGTAGTAGAGTACGGCATGGTGATCTTAGCTGGACCAAAAAGCAAATACAAAACAGACTTACATTATCTATAGCTTCAGACCATCCAACATCCCACTAATCAATTCATCATTCTTGTGTATCTATATCTTAATTAAATCTCCTCACGCCTCTATCTTCCCTTAGCCACCACTATAAATTAGTTCCTTTGGATGTTTAACGTTCGCACAATGGATTAGTCACCGTCATGCATAGATTTGTGAATCCTTTTTTGTTATTGCAGAATTGATGAATGTTGATCTCCTTCAAGTGTGCAGCCAGGAGAACGATGGACAAAAGAGAAGATTCCTATTCAAAATAAGTGCATTTACGAATGGAACAAGACGTGTGGTCCTCCACGTTCCGACGCCCCACAAATTATCGCTAGGTTTGAACTTGGATGGGAGAAATTATACCCCACAATGGGTGCACCACAAGAATGATACCGTATTATTAATAGAGTCCATAAGAACAAGAGACTTAATTGGCATGGTGCACCAGTGCACTGCTGATGTGGTGCATCCGGTGCATGGTATAATTTCTAGTTAGATGGTTGCATGGCTGATTTGAAGATGGCACCTAGCCTATTCATAGCGTCTTTGGGCACTTGTAGCCAAGCTAAAGAATGACATCCAGTATTTCTCAGGAACTATCATGATATGTAGACGAAAATAATAATGTTGTAACTTTGGCACATCCAATTTTTGTGCAAATTGTAGGATAAATTCCTATCCTGTTGGATTCCTCTCCTCTGAACTTTTCCCCCTTTTTTTCTTTCCCCACTCACCTTTAAAGCGTTGTAAGAATGGTGGATAGCCATTAATGAGCCCTGCATGGCCTGCAAAAGGCCCGTGCCCTGCATGCCCCGTCATAGAAAAATAATTAAAATCACAACTGATTGAAATATCTAACAAAGGCAAGCAGGGGAGGCAGGCAATGTTGATGTTGGTATCTAGAAAGTGCGCTCCAAATAACAAACATTGAAGGCCAGTTGGCAAGCAGACCGCGATAGCTTTGGGTTAAGAATTAAGAGGTGAGAAATAAACAATTTGCCTTTCCTTGCTTTCCTTCTCTTGAGTGAGATTATTAAGCAAGCCTGCACCGCACAAGACCACTAAATGAGTTAAAATAAATCCATCAATAAATTAAGGACGGTTGACTGCTTTTCATGCTTAGGGTAAATATTGTTCAAAACTCTCCTTTTGTCCCGCTCCTCTGGTCGGGATTCTCTCCGTTCCCATCATCACCACCACCTAAAAAGACGATTTTTATCTCTCTTCTTCTGTGACTCCCACCACCAGTCCGACCCGCCATGGCCAAAAAAAATCGCTTTTGTTTTTCTCCCCGGATTCGGAGAAGCGATCTGGACGAAAGAAGAGATGAGGTTCGAAAGAATGGCTTCGGTAATGGGAAATCGGATAGGATTCTTTTGAGTGTATGAAGGAGGATCTAGGTTAGGGTTCTGATCGGAGGAATGGCTACTGAGAAGCCTGGGTCCAAAGGCCAAGCATGGTGAGCTCTCTCCTTCCTCGAATCCTTGGTCTTGGTTTTTTTGCTTCGTTCTGCTCTCTAGAACGAAGGATTCATCTCTAATTTCTTATAGGTTTTGCACTACTGGATTACCCAGCGATGTGGTAATCGAAGTCGATGAGATGAGTTTCCATCTCCACAAGGTAATCGATTTAGAACTCGAATCCCTCTCTTTGGTTCTTCGGATTTTTGGATCCCTGGTTCCAAGAGATGATTTTTTTCCCCTTTCGCTTAGTTCCCGTTGATGTCTAAGAGCAAGAAGCTCCACCAGCTGATAACGGAGCGGGAGCAAAACCCCAGAGCGAGAACAGAGGGCATTGAAGGAGGAGGGGAGGAAGAGGAGATCGAAGAAGAGGAGGAGGATCTCCATCACATTCCCCTCCCGGACTTCCCCGGCGGCGCCGAGATCTTCGAGACCGCCGCCAAGTTCTGCTACGGCGTCAAGATCGATATCACGGCGCGGAACGCCGCCCGCTTCGCTGCGCCGCCGACTACCTTGAGATGACGGAAGAATTCTCCGAGGAGAACCTCATCTCCCGCACCGAGCGATTCCTCGCCCAGTCCGTCCTCCGAAGCCTCAAGGAATCGGTGAGAACCCTCAAGTCTTGTGAGGACCTCCTACCTCTCGCTGAGGACCTCGGCATCTCGCAGCGCTGCATCGACTCCATCGCCATCCGCGCCTGCTCCTCTGATCTCAGCTCCCTCTTCGGCTGGCCGATCACAGAGGCCGCCGCCGCCGGCGAGCCAAACCAAGACTGCGAGCTCCGCCCTGTGGAACGGGATCGACGCCGGGATCCGGCGGAAGAGCGGAACCAGGTCCTCCGCCACCTCCGCTGTGGCGGACTCGTGGTTCGAGGACCTCACGGTTCTCAGCCTCCCGATGTACAAGCGGGTGATCGCCGCCATGAGAGCTCACGATCTGAGCTCGGAGATCATCGAGGGATCGCTTATCTCCTACGCGAAGCGATCGATCCCGGGTATCTCGCGAACGAGCCGCCACCACGCCCCGCCCCGCTGGCTTCGGAGCCCGAACAGCGGGAGCTCCTCGAGACCGTCATCTCCAACCTCCCCCAAGGGAAGAGCTCCAGTCTGGTCACCACCCGGTTCCTCTTCGGTTTACTCCGAACGGCTAATATACTCCGCGCCTCGGAAGCTTGTACAACGGCGCTCGAGAGAAAGATCGCGTCGCAGCTGGAGCAGGCGAAGCTGGACGATCTTTTGATACCGAATTATTCCTACCTCGTCGAGACGCTCTACGACGTGGACTGCGTCGAGAGGATCATCGGCTATTTCCTCGAAGGCCTGCAGGAAAGATCGGCGATGGTCGCCGCCGAGGACGACGGCGGGGAGTTGGCGATCAGGTCACCGCCCGGTAACAATAACAATAACAATGACAACCCGTTGCTGACGGTGGGGAAGCTGGTGGACGGGTACCTATCGGAGATCGCGTCGGACGCGAATCTGAGACTGGAGAAGTTCTGCGATCTCGCGCTGGCGCTGCCGGACCACGCTAGGGTCTTCGACGACGGGCTCTATCGCGCCGTCGACGTCTATCTCAAGGTGTGTGATTTGATGGTGCAAATGTTATACGTCGTGCCGCAAGTGTATTCTATCTTTTCAGGGAGGGGGGGGCAGTTCGGTAATTTTATTCCGTGTTTAATTTTAATTTTAGGCGCATCCGAGGATAACGGAGGATGAGAGGGAGAAGGTGAGCAGTGTGATGGCCTGCCAGAAGCTGACGCTGGAAGCGTGCACCCACGCGGCGCAGAACGAGAGGCTGCCGCTGCGGGCGGTGGTGCAGGTGCTGTTCTTCGAGCAGCTGCAGCTCCGGCGGCGATCGCGGGGACGCTGGCAGCGGCGGCGGCGGCGGCGGCGGGGATGAGGAGGAAGAGGGCCGCCGCCGCCACCGGCGGCGGTGGCGGAAGGAGGGAGGAGGGAGGGGACACGTGGAGGACGGCGATTCGGGAGAACCAGGTGCTGAGGCTGGATATGGACAGCATGAGGAGCAGGGTACGTGAGCTGGAGCGGGAGTGCTCGACAATGAGAAAGGCGATCGATAAGATGGATCGGATTCGGGGAGTGGGTGGTGGGGAGAGCGTGCTGGGGTTGGGGTCGTTTACGAGGAGGTTTGGATGTAAGTTTACGACCCAAGTTTGTGATTCCCACCAGCGGACGGTGGTGGAGCCGAGGAAGTCCAGAACTGAACGTTCGCCGTAGCTTTTCATTCATCACGTATCGAATTTTTTTTTGCTTTTTCTTGGGAAAACATTTCTCCTTGTTCAAGTTTCAGATTTCAGAGGGGCGAAAATATTGATGGTTGTGGCTATATGCATCCTGTTGTCATAAAAATACTAGAACAAAAACGTCCCTCACCTGCCTAACAGGATAAAAAGGATATCCGCTGGCCATCTAAATATGCACCATTTTCACTCCCAGATAGAGGCAAACTAATTAAGGCTATTGGTATTTAACACCAGCGGCTTTAGCAACTCAACTAGAATGAGAATTGCTCCAAACGACAAACCAAACAGAAATAAAGAAAGAAACGGGATGAGAGAAGTTTGTGGTCATAGGTCTGTCTATATAACAACAGTTATAACGCCGGGAGACATTAGTATGCGTGTAGAGCAGATGATGGGCTGGGCCTTGAGCCTAAAATATAGTCATGTTTAGTCGGGCTTTGGGTTAGATTTATTAAAATTAGATATTTTTTGTGCCTAAGCTTTGTTCATGATTGGCTCTACTTGGATAGTATTAAGTGATTAATCCAATGAATTGGAAGCAACTCATATAGTACTAAAATGAGATCCTTTATGGTGCAACTTTTGCATCATAGAGTGGTACCAACATAAATAGCCACCATACCATACATCTCAAAGATGGATGGCTCTCCTTTATCATTGTGATGCATCGAAAATCATACTTATGATGCTTTATCATATTTAAAATGAATAAGAGTCATTTATCTCCAAGATGGATGATGCATTGGCTATCCATAATGGTATCACAAAAGATCTAAACTCTACAGTATTTCTATTTAGAGAAGTAGCGAAGGCTTGATTTCTATAATCAAACTTGTAAGTACCTTCTCGTCATGCTTTCCTGCACCATAGAAGCGACAAGAAGTAAAACTGATTTGGGGATCTAGTGGAATAATGAAAGAACGTTAATTGTTGAACCATTGGCTGAACCCATGACCTCGAGTCCAACAGCAGGGTTACAGATACAGCATACCTCCAGAATTTACAAAGTTTCATTGTACAAATCTTTCACCAATAATCCCCACAAGAGCACATCCCATCCTTGTGAAATGATGGAACCGTTTGCTATCCCACACAATTATCTCGCTCTCCACAGCCCTGGACATGATCTTGACGGCACTGTGGCAGTCACCCCAGATCCGGAGGTTCCTCATAATCCCCAGGGACCACCCTGGCTGGAGAAATTATTGCATGGACCAGGTTCATGTGGCGCATATGCACGGTGGATAACGCGCTAGCGGGAATTGGTGAAATACGACGGGTAATGTGGCGTGGCCCATTGGACCTGATCGAGGCAATAATTAGACTGGCAGTCACCACACCTCGTGTCCTTCGCCTCCTCATCAAGGTCATGCGACACATGCCTCGTGTCCGGCACGTTGCCCGCTGCCCTCGTCTCCTTGTGCAACTCCCTCACCTTCTCATATGCCTCACTCTTCTTTGGGTTTGAATCATATTCGCTGGCTCCTCTTCGCATTAATTTCAGACCGGAAGGAACCTTAGAAGAGCCTTTCGCTCTCGAGCATATTGTTGTACAGTTGGCGAGCTTCGTCAGTGCTGCCCAACTTAACAATTCATAGGCTAATTATGGAGAATCAATGCTCTGGATATTGTTGTTGCAGATTGTTGACTCGGATAGGATTAGTTGGAGTGAGACGACGACCAATAAGATGATGGCGATCCAAATCTATAAATAAGTTTTGATCGAAATTGATTTCGATGAAAACTATCAAACGCTCAAGTCAGCAATCGATAGAATAGATGGGAAAGCACACATGAGAGAGAGTTGCATGTCTTAGGAGTCCTCTAGTTATCTCTATTTACAGATCGACGTGAGAGCCGTGAGAGAGATGAATTGTAAGGTGCTCTGGCTCTTTTGAATGTGTCACTCCAAGATTTTCGATATGATTTCTCCGAGTTGGGTGGTTGTAGTTGTCTTATCCGTTCCGTTGCCAATTGCTCCTAGGGGTTATGTGATTTAAAGAGATTGTATTAGAATTTCCTGTCAGCCTCTCCGAATATGGTGATCAAACTAAGAATCAGAGGGGGCGTAGGTAGGTGATTTGCTACATGTACTATTGAAGATAGAGATCGGTAGCAGATGCATGGGTCAGATCGACGTGGGTGTCGGCGCATGAGACCTGGGTCGGTATCCAATGCCTGGATATTACTTTAATGATGAGTCAACAATCGATGCGTAGATCAGTAACTTGATATGTGCGAAGATGGGGGTTGATCGCCGATGTGAGGGTCGGAGGCCTAAGTACAGATTGGTGATTTATGCACGAGAACACCGACGATGAAGTCGGAAACCTATGCATGGGTCAAGCCAATGTGGGGGTCAGTGCTTGAACTTGGATCGGTATCCGATGGTTGGAAGACATTTTGATGCTGAAAGCAACAGTCGATGTGTAGATCAACAATCTGATGTGCACGAAAATGATAGTTGGAGTTGGTGCAAGGGTCAGCGACCGAAGTAAGGATGGGAGCCCGACATAGGCTATAGATGATAAGGGTTAGTGGCTGGGATGTCGGTGATCGATTTGCAAATCAGTGACCGAACCGGTAGGTTGGTTACAACCGAAGTCTAGTTGTATTTTTGGCTCGGACACCAGAGTTCTACTCATAACATATGCCACCTACTCCCAAGTCCGAGTTGGGGTCGGGCACAGATAGTATAAATTAGGTCGTGTCCGTCAAAGACACATGTTATGCCTTCATTTCTTGGGTAGAATGGCATGTTTGCAGCTTTCGAATCATCACATGAGGAAGTTGGTGAGATCTGTGAAAAAACGTGAGGCGAAAGGATATCAGATGGTGGTTATTAAAGATTTGACCATATTCAAAGCGACGTGCATGCCTTTAGAGATGTGCCCATAAATACATCTCCTAAAGAAATCATTATAGATGATTCGATTTTGCCACATGATAGGCATCCAGCATTTTTCAGCCAAACTAGCATGCGATGCAGGGCCGTTCATAGTTTTTATAAATAGGAGTATTCTCTTTGTTCCGTTCTCTTCCTTATTGCCTTCTTCTTCCCTGTTCATAGCAGTGCTCTCTAAGAAAGTTCCAGGTGGCCTTAACAACCTTCGGTTGTCCTCTCATAGAGTGACTCTCGGTCATGCAGGTTTGGTCTTTTAGAATTTTTTTCTCGGCCATTTTTCAGTCGATCCTTGCCTCCCATGTGTGTCTGCTCGTTGTTTCTTTCTGCTTCGCTCTCTGTCTTTTTCGTGAGATTTAGCCTTATTCATTAGCCTTAGGATAGGTAGACCAAGAAAATAGGTGGTGAGGGAGCCTTCCAATCCTCTTTCGAGGGGTGACCCTAGGGATTCGGGTGTCAGACACATGGATGAGGATTTCATGCCTGAAAAATACTACTCTATACTCGACCCAAATGATCTTATTGTGCTTAGGGCTTAGTTTGACATCTCACCTAAATTTGATTTAGAGCTCTCGGGTCCAAGCAGTAGGATCTGTAACCCCCTCCTGGTCAGCTTGTTCTGTATGAGGAGTCATTCCAGATCAGTCTTAGACTCTCTCTTTACTCTTTTATTGTCAAACTTTTCTATTTTTGGCCTGGCTATGAGTTCGATGGTCCCGAACTCTTGGCATTTCATCATTGATTTCTTGGCTGCTTATTTCTAGCCAAAATTTAGCCATCCGTCGATATATTTTGATCTTATTCACCTTTAAGAAGCATCCATATGCCGATGATTGGTGGTACCTTCTCCCTAAAAGAAGGTTTCTGCTTGATCCATGGTGTCCCTTCGTCTGTTCATGGCTGGAAGGGGTGCTTCCATTATGTTTCTTGTTCGATCATTGTTGACTTAGAATTTGTTTGCTGGGGCCGACCCAGGAGTTTGCCCTTCGAGCTCCTGAACTGGGGAATGCAGACAAATAGTATTTCAATGTATTATGCGGATATAAAATTTTGCTATTGTTAGAGTTACTACCAGAGCAGACTCTCTTCAATGTCGGCCTCAGTCCAGCTGACCCTCAAGGTAAGGATCGAATTGGTTGATCTATTTTCTTCCATTCCACCCCTCCTCTCTCTATTTTTTTTAACTCGCTTTAGTTCAGTATAGAAATGAGGCCCAAAGAACTTGAGGAATTGAAGAAACTGAGATTGAAGAAGAGGAAGGCTTCGGATTCATCTTTCGATGTGGTTGGGCCGAAGAAGCAGCATCAAGCTCTAGATGCAAAGATGAAGTAGCCCACCAAGAAAGGTCCTCAAGCCAAGGTGGTCCTAGCTTCCCGATGCAAGCTTGGGCATTAGAAGTTCACTCGCCACCCCGATTCCCCAGCCTACCCCCCAACCTCAGCCCCATCCTCCCAAGTCAAGAGGTCGGCTCAAACCAGCTCCCCATCCAGCCAACAAGCTCCACCTTGTGTGACCATAGGGTGGCCCACGACCTACTCCAAAGCATCCTCCTTCCAATGGATATCGATTAGCTGGAGGGTCAGGGCTTAGGTGCCCAGCAAAGGGATGCCATCAACTCCTTCATTTGGATGAGTTTCTTTGATCTTCTTTTCTTTTCTAGTATCTTCAAGGACTGATTTGCTTATTTTTGTAGCTCAATCACTATATCGTCTTGTTGCCCAGCTATGGAACCCAAGAGGGGGGGTGAATTGAATTTTAAATTTTAACTTTAACTAGCAACTATGAAAATTATTCAAAACAAGTATGGTGAATGTGCTTTATGTAGAAGTTGGATGCAAAGATG
>KE506001.1:113046-141875 GCA_000441515.1 Elaeis oleifera | reverse complement strand
ATATTAATATTATAATATTATCATATTTAATATTATAATAATATAATATTATATTAATATAATATTATATTTAATATTATATTCAAATCTATATTAATAAGTTTATTATATTAAAATATTAATATTATATTAATATTATATAAATATTATATTATATTATATTTATATAAAGTTTAAGAATAAAAGATATAGTCTTATATCTACTAAGGATATAATAGGTATTTTACATAGTTTTCTCAAAAAAATGGGTGCTCAACCAAACATAAACTACTCTGCAATAAGTCATTTTTTCATGATCAACCAAACATACCAAATTCTATTTACAGAAATAACTTTTTAATAAATAACGAAATTACTTTTGGAAGAAAATTTTCTACGAACCAAATGAGTCCTTATAAATATAGTGTTCAAAAGCTTCTTGCAGCATAATTGAAAGATAGCTGCAATGGCACTGCTTTGCAGCTCGACGTCACAACTCAATTCTGCAGCTCGGATTTATAATGCCATTGCTGATCATCCTCATCAATTTTTTACTGCTTGAGCTAACAAATAACCTGAAAATGGGGACAAGCGATATATATTGGAGCCAACCATACCGGTGTGGCAGAATTGACCAATCAAAACTAATTGTCATGAGCTTTCCATAAATCCTTTGCCTTAGTCAACCAAGTCTCACCACATGGCTAGTCCAT
This sequence comes from Elaeis oleifera, assembly GCA_000441515.1. Taxonomy (NCBI): domain Eukaryota; kingdom Viridiplantae; phylum Streptophyta; class Magnoliopsida; order Arecales; family Arecaceae; genus Elaeis; species Elaeis oleifera. The sequence goes on along the minus strand of KE506001.1, from coordinate 141,183 downwards.
AGGTGCGTGGAGATGCCTGAATCTCCCCCTATTCGACTATAGCAGGCCTATAATGATAAAATGGCTTCCATAATCGTGAGATGCGTGGGAGATCACCCATGATTCTATCACGATGGCTTTTGACACCTACCATATAAACTACTTCAAAGGATCTTTCGGGTAAGTCAAGCTAAGCCAAGTTGAATGAAAAGAAAGTCAGATAAAACCCATCTTAGATTGAACTCTCCTTCCCAAACTCTTTGTACTCCCTGTATCATTTGCATAGGACCTCCCATATTTTTTTAGGAGTTGTTTGACTTATATATTAGAGGATCCTCCATCACGACAAATTGACTTCTTTATTTATAGTGTTTAAGGGCCGATCCTAATGTTCGAGTGAATATCCAACCATTTTTATCCATCTCCAAAGACGTACTAAGATCTCTGGCCAACTCCTTGTGTCCCTGCACAACCTCGCAAAGTACACCCATCAGATTGAGGTACAATCTGACCAATTTTAGATGGCAAAAGATATAATATTAAAAATTTAAGATTTTGCTTGGTAAATAGAGCACCTAAGTACCTTGTTTAGCAAGTGTAGCATTTAATGATACAACTGTCAATTATATCTTTATGATCTGATGTATCAAATTTTCACAGATTTTACCACCTTTCCTTTTAATTATTATTTTGCTATTGCCGAGGTGGCACAATTCCTTACCTTTGCTTTAAGACTACACCATCTCCTAGTCTAATATACAGGGTGTAAATCTCAGGTCCATGTGTGGGTCCGTTGGTATTTTCCTTGCTTAAATTTCTTTAATCATATAAATATCGAGTCACGTTGGCAGCAAAGCCACCATGCATGAGTCGTTCCGCAATCGTCCAGCCTAAATTGGTCTGAAATAACTAACTTCCACGTATACAATAATATAATGGGCTTGTATCAACATCAGTGTCAAGTTACTGTTATTATAACCTTTAGATCGCTTCCATTTAGTTTATAATTCAAAAGAAGGACTCAGAGAGACGTCAGAATCCCCGAAATCACAAGTCCAAAATAGTACCCAAAAAAGTACCAATTCAAAATCCAACAGGTAAAATTCTTTATGCACCACGGATGGTGCAGGAGCGCACACACCATCTATGATTGGCTCACGAAACCTAAAAAAAAAAATTTACATACCGCATTTTGATCTAGTGCATGAATCAATCATAATGGACGGTACGTATGTTCTGCACCGTCTGCGGTGTGCAAAAAATTTCTCAATCTAACAGTACTCTACGTTGGCGTTTCCCTCGGTTTGAAAATTTCGAGCAGGATACGGCTGCCCGGATAAGAAGGCATGTGCCAGCAAGGACAAAGTTGGATGGATACAGCCAAGCAACGGGAACCGACCAGTGGCACTGGAAGTGAAATGCTACGCCGCACCATGAGATTCCCAAGCGTTATCCATCCCACGTTGCGTCGCGAAGACTCCGGAGGAAGGGCCGAGACCAAGATCATAACCAGTCCTCTCATGCCACATCAACGGTAAAACTTCGCAGGGGACATGCACGGCTTGGCACCACTCGAAACTGGGTGCCGCCCACCGTAAGAGACACGTGTCGATGACCACGTCTCGCATAAGCTTGGCGTGGTCGCGTACGGCCCTAACGTGTCCCTCTGCGACAGTGGATCCAGAGAACGTGGGCCAGCCAACCCGTTGCTTCCCTCATGCCCACTTATGTACCTTCCCCTCTCCTTTCTCTCGGACTCTCCGGTGTGAGCTCTGAAATTTGGAAAGGAAAAAAAAGAAAATCTTCTTCTAGTTCTTCGTCTAGTTGAGAAAATTTTCTTAGGGGATGGGGAAGATAGGGTACCAGACCATGAAGACGGATCGGTTGGCGGACGATTTGATCGAGTCGGATATCAACGAGCTCAGGATCGCGGCCAAGAAGCTCGCCAGCCATGCCTTCAAACTTGGCGGTGGACTTGGGTTGGGCACCACCTTGTTCCGATTCCTCGCTTTCCTGGCAGCAATGTGAGCTTGCCTTTTAGATCCTTTATTCCCTCTTTCTATGATCACTTTATTCCGATTTCTTTCTTCGATTTCTCTGTACGGATGCTTTTAATGGAAACTAAGTTGATTTCGGATACCGATCAGTCTCTGTTCATCAACGATCCATTCCTCTCTTGTTTAGTGTTCACTTAAATTGCAAGAAAAATTCTGTTTATTTGTGACAGTTGATTGTTTCTACTATAATCTTTGGGTTGTTAGATCTAAATCTATCCTGCAAAGTTCTAAGTTTCTTGTTTCAGGTTCATATAGTACTATTATAATATTCTCATCAGTCTGAAAAAAAATATGGATCTTGATTCTTAAGGGATCATGGACCATCTTTTTCTGTTCTTTTGAGCAAAACAAGGTTGGATACGGCCTTTGTTTAGATAGTGGGCCCTTTTTCTCTGTAACAATTTTTTTTTCTCGATGCGAGTGTCGCAGATCATGACCATATGACTGCTTAGTGATTGAGGCGGTGTCTTTATGGACGGGTGTCCTTGCATCTTTTAAAACAAAATTTTGATAACCATGAGATACTTCTTCGTGCCTCGTGTAAAAAGAGGTATACTGGATGGTCCATGTAGTAGAAGACTCCACCAGAGAACCAATAGTAGCCAATTGGAGTGGCTAAGTTTTAAGGTTTTTGCCCAACTAGCACGATTGATGAACTGGTTTCTCCAGAAAATAGTAGCTTATGAAGTTTGTGTTCCTTTATTCAAATATCGTCAGTTGTTGCGTCCAAGAAAGTTTGTGTTCGTTTATTCTAATATCATCATTTGTTGCGTCCAAGGATGCTAACATGGATAGTGCTTCTTCTTTATGCCTTCATGTATAAATTAATGTTTTGTGCATAACTCTTTCTAATTCACTCGTTATGGGATGTGCTTGTTTCAATTTATTTAATCTAGATTTATTTGTACAAATTTTACTGCAAGGAAATATGCAATAGCTATTGCCTTATGCTGCATCTGAATTAGTCTAATTTGGATAGCAAGAAGGCCTATACCTTATATCATCATGGAAGAATAAAGTCATTACATGCTCAATTCCACAATGGACCTGATGTACTATTAGGGTTGACAATAGAGACCTTAAGAAGCCAATCTTAGCCTCCCCAACCCACCCCAAAGAAAAGCCTCCTTTTTTCTTAAAATCCAGATTTGGTTCTAGAAATGGGATTGGACTGTATAGTAGGTGCAACCTGAGTTAAATAAAGGATTCAAAATCTTGCCTAGAATCCATAAGAAGTGCATGAGGGTTGTTCAAGAACTCGCTCCAATAAAATGCAAACAAAACCCAAAGTCTTAAAAAAAATCCATGCTTGTAGAAGTTATGCAACAACAAGCCTCAACAGAACTATTAATATGACGTTATGAATGACCAGAACTGTTGCAATTAAGGTGTTCAGGATGAAACTGAGCAGGCAAGACTAAGACAAGTAAGTTGCTTTCACCAACCTGCAGAAGAATATAGGAGACGGAGGAGAGATATTTGCTCCTTTGCGAAGAATGAAATGAACAACTGGGTAGAAGTTAAACTGAGAGTGGAGATCATTCAAGACAAATTAGTGGGACGTTCATATCATGCACTATCATAGTTGGGCTACTTTGTTTTCTGTTTCATAGATTCATAATGGCTGCCAGGACACACAGAGGTGAATAATGCAGAAAATAAGATGTTAACAGTGTATAGCTAGTTTTGCTTATGGCTTTAATGGTGCAAGCCTCCAGTGAGAGCTTTGTAGTGAGAAAACCATATATTTGTAACTACTCAGGGGATAGAGAATGGGAAAGAACGACAATAAGGAAGCTTCAATTGGGTGCTAGACCAAAGACTCAATTCACCTTGATGTGATCTTTGATTGTTTAAACATTTTGTCCTAATGTTTCATGTTGCTAGTTGTGCAAATAGCTGGCAAGAGCATGGTGGTTGGAAAATTTCTTTTCTGTCACCATTAATTAATGGGAAAGAATTGGACAGAAGGAAAGCTTTCACATGGACATCTGACCAGAGCTCTAGTTCACCTTGATGAAAGCTTTCAAGATCTGAAGCTCTTATCAAATGCAATTAACTTACCTGAGACTTGCCATGTTCAGGTCCTAAAATTCCAATAGTGATTCAGTAGGATAGGTTGATGATCTACAGACATGCAGAGGATAATTTTGATTTCTAATTCAAAAGGTGGATTTGAGCTACAGATGCTTTGAGTTTTGTTGATTTGCTGATTTCATGAAAGGTGCTGAACGGGATTTTAGAACATGTTATTAGTGAAAAAAGGCTTAAAAGAAGTGTGAAGTACATCAGCACTACTGAAGGCAATAAATTATTATACATACATGGTGCTAGGTGGCTAGAGCAGAACACACAAAACAAGGAGAAACAAAAGAAAGGAAACACAATATGTGCAGGCAGCATACATGATGAACTTTGACGTACTTGCTACATACAAATGCATGTTTACACCTTTCAAGCTCTAGATGCTTAAAATACTCATCAGATCCGTTAAGTGCTGAAGATTTTGATGTCCTGAATTTATGATATTAGATTTTCCACTAATATCTCATTTTGCTTCAATACTTAGATGATGCAACTTCAGTTCAGACTCCAACAAAATTTGGTAATGTATTTGCATAATGTAATGAGAAGAAAAAGAAGAGACAATTAGGAAAGAAAGGGGCACATGGAGTATTCCTTCTTAAGATGGAGGCATGACATGTAATCCTTCACAAGGGAAATCCAAATTTGTGAGAACGTATTTTTTCTTCCTCTCTCATAGACTTTCCTCTTAAGATGAGTACACAACTCCACTTCCTAGTTAGGTACATCTGGGCTTGAAGCTCATCCATCAGAAATCTTTCATAATTATCTATGTAAACTATAGCTGTTTATACTATGACATGTCTATTTCTCAGCCTAATGTTATGCATTGCAACTTTCTGCTTATGTGTTGAGAGTATTTACATATTATAATTAAATAAGATTTCTAAAGCATTATTGTTTGTACTTTCACAGGGGAACTAGGGGTAGTTTAATCTGTTATGACTTCGTTGTTGGTTGTTCTGTATCTGCTGTATTGAAATGTTCTGACATCTAATGTGGATACACAGTTATACTGTGATTAAAAAAGTGTCTGTACGAGGAGATGCTATATAATTAAATAAAACAGCTAAAGCATTGTTATTTGTACTTTCACATGGGAACTGGGGTTTGATTGATCAGTTATGACTTCTCTGCTGGTTGTTCTGTATCTGCTGGATCTAAATGTTCTGACATCTATTGATGATAATTAGTTATACTGAGATTAAAACAACAATATATGTACCAGTCACTGCTTGGTTTTCTGACTTGAACAAAGAAGCTACACTTTTGCTTCTTTTTCTTGATGCTTGGTTGTTTTCCCTGGATACGGTAATGTGACTTGATCTGAGGGAGAGATAGTGAATTGTCATAGCTGTTGCCGTAAACTTTGTATGGATGCTTATATGATGTTTCGTTCATCTCTAGTTAGAATTTACCTTACTTTCCTGCAACTTTTCTGTTCCATTTTATAACCGTGTAGATCAATAATGTACCCCCGAGCTTTTGGGATGTCTGTAATCTTCTGTATCATATACAGACAGATATACATTTTCAGCCATTTTTTTAAAACAATAAACTTGTTAGAAGTGCCTATATGTGCCACCACAATACTGTTCTATTGATGTGATTGTTTTAGCTTGCTTCGGAAGTTAATAATTATTTTTTTGTGTGTGTGTGTTGTTACTGTAGATATCTGTTGATACTGGACCGGACAAACTGGAGGACAAACATGTTGACTGCACTTTTAGTTCCTTACATTTTCTTGAGCTTGCCATCTGTGCTGTTTCCTTTTTCAGGTGACTATCCTTTCTTTCTTTATGTTGGCTTTTTCTGTGTATGACCTGCAGAATGGAGGTTCAAGAATTAGGTGAACCAGAACAATTAACCTAAGGTACCAGTTTAGTGGGAATATGGAGGATTTTAGGGTGGAATTAGCATTGATAAATATATTCCTGATAAATCACTTTTTTCCACCTTGAAAGAACTTTACTGAATGATGGACAGATAAATGAGTACATCCCTGATAGGCTGATCGGATTAAATTGAGGTAAATGAAGTGTATTCTCTTTCGATATGCCTTTGGGGTAGTATTCAACCATCAAATTCCAGTGGCATTCGAAAAAGAATTTTGGAAAACAATAGTCAGATCACCTTTGACATACCATCAGGATGTTAGGAAATGGAGAAGGCTCATGGGCATGATACTAGAATGAACAATGACTATATTAGATATGGGTAGTCATTGCATGCGTATGGTAATGATGGACAACTATTATGGATTGGATGCTAATTTAGGCCAGAATCGCTCTTCTTTGGAGGAAGTTGAATGGTTGAAACACTGCCTGCATATGGGGTACTTAATGGGCTACAGTTACACACACGCACGCACGCATATATAGATATACATATACATATATATATATATATATGCATACATACATACATACATACATACATATATATATACATACATACATACATACATACATATACATACATACATACATACATATATATACATACATACATATATGTATATACATACACACATACATATATACATATACATACACACATACGTATATACATATACATACACACATACATATATAGATATACATACACACATACATATATATAGATATACATATACACATACATATATACATACGCATACATATATATAGGTATACATATACGCATACATATATACATATGCATACATATATACGTACACATACATATATACATACGCATACATACATATATAGATATACATATACACATACATACATACATACATATGTATATATGTGAGATAGGAGAATGCGGGAAATGGTTTAATTTTTATAATAATCTCAGAGGGACACTTGTAAGTGGCACTGAACAGATCAGACAAGTCTTCTTGTTTATTATATATTTCCTGTAGTTTGGTCTTCAATTTTTTTAAAATATTTTGCAGGGGGAGGTTGGTAAATGGATTGCATTTATTGCAGTTGTGCTGCGACTCTTCTTTCCTCGGCATTTTCCGGGTATATGTTTTAATGTTAATCTTGCTTGATCTACCATGTTCCTGTTTCTATTGTCCCCATAGTGTCACAAATACTCTGAAGGTCTTAATTATCTACAGTTGTTTAGTCGTAATATGTCTATATGTTCAGGCACTGGTAATTGGTTCTATTTTTTTTCTTTCTCTTTTTTTGTACAAATGTTCTATTTGTTTGATTTTTCTCAATTCCCTATCAGTAAACAGAGAATTGCGATATCAGATTTATTTTTGCTTACTTTTCATAAGTTATTTTTTTCCTCTTTGCTATTTGTGAAATGCAATATCTTGGAATTTAAGAAGTGCTGGTCATGCATGGAATTGGAATATTAAATATTTATGTAACCCGCTGTCCAATAGGAAGCACAAGATGTTATGAACTACCCTTTCAACCTGGAAGTCTGATATTCTCCTTTCAGTACCACCAATAAGAGATTTATCTATTTATTTATTTATTTATTAACCCAGATATTATTTTAGCTCAAGTTATATATGCTTTTTTTTCTGTCTTTTTCCCTGGGTCGGAAGAAATGCTTTATGATCAGAGGACTTGCACATAATTGCAACCATATTAAATGAGTGTTTCCCCATCTACATGAGTTTGGTTTGTGAGACATGTTATCCGCTCTTGCCTGAAGAACAAGTGCATAATCAATTAAGTACTTCATAATCTTTTGCTAAATTACAATATTTCCTCCTTTCAACTCTTAATTGATTTTTGTATGTATAAACTGTCTGCAAGTACCTGCTTGCCTTCCATATATTGTACAAGCTGTTGGTTTCAGGGTCATTACACAGTCACACTCAGAAAAGAAAGAGAGGAAAAATGAAGATTAACCATTCAAGGATGAGGATTTATCCAAGCTACCTTGTACCATTGTGCTTTGGTGCCTCTAAACATTAAAGCATCATCCTATGAGTCTTGCTTCCTGTGGAAACTCCTGAATCATCATACTATTTATTTAGTGTCAAATTTCTGCTGAATGTCAATATATGGTGATGTTGAAAACTTTTGAACCACAAATTTCCTTCAAGAGACTGACGAAAAGTGCTTATGAAAGACCTCAACCATTTGCTGGCATGAATGGATAGGGTTGCGAGGAAGCCTCTCATGCCAACTAAAGGCTACACCAGACAATGGTGCCGAGAACTGGCAGAATAACAGATGCTTGTCATGAGCTGCGTCTCCACATCTGGTCTCGAAATGAGCAATGTGGTCAGGCTTATGATGGCCTTGGTTTAAAACCTTGGAACCACAAATTTCTTGGATTGTGGAGAAGTTATGTCAGCATTCCACTATCCTTTGTGTAGATTTGGCACTATTGAAATCTTGCTAAATGATCCAACTTATGGTTATAGATATTGCTTCTTTCAAATATGTTGATTTCCTTCTTCCTTTATTTTCATTAGTAATTGCATAGGCGCATGATTCTAGCTATTTATCTGGTCTATCCATGCATCCTTAGGTCCCACATGCTCCCATGTTGAAGTGCCCTGGCATAGTATAATTCACATATCTGGTTAGAGAAAGATACGCATACATGTATAACATGTTGAGACATCATAATACTGTAGGTATTAAAGAAAATTGGATCCTTTCTTATGTGGATATTGTTCCTGTTACTGCAGACTGGTTGGAGATGCCCGGATCATTGATCCTTCTTCTCGTGGTTCCCCTAGCTTCTTTGCCTACACAATCAGGGATGGTCTGGTTGGCGTCATCATATGTTTAGCCATTGGCTGCTACCTGCTTCAAGAGCACATCCGAGCATCAGGGGCTTTAGAAACTCATTCACGAGGAGTCATGGCATATCAAATACTGTAGGTATCATTCTCTTGTTTGTTTATCCTGTCTGGCGCTTGGTGCTGCATTTTCTGTAGGCTCTTGTCATTCCAGCTTTGGAAATGTTGTCTTGTTTGCCATTGTGACAGTACATGAAATATACTGCATTAGTGTGGGTTCATTAGTTTGTAAAACTCAGATTCTGTTATCGGATTTCTTAATTTGAAAATTGGGGGTTCCTATCAGTTGTCTTTCTAACGAACCACCAAAATATTGAGATTTGCATGGCTTTGAAAAAAATGGTTGCCTAATGAACCACCAAAATATTAAGCATGATGACTTGATTGAGTCAATATAATAATTAGGTTAGCTAAATAAATAATGCATATGGAGAAGATTTAAATGCACGATTTTGTAGCAAATCAGTGTCTAGATATCATGTTAACTAGTCAATTGATTCCAAATGCTTGAGTTGATAATGGGTCGTCATTGTGTATCAAGTTCAACATCATCCTTCATGTGCAACCCTGATCATGTACATGGAGGAACCACAGTGGATTAAATGTATCAAAATAACAAGCTGAATGATTGAAATTAGGCAATATAACACTCAAGTTAATTAAATAAATAATTGGCATTGAGGGGATTCAAAAGTATTCTTAAGAACTTTGGTACATAACAAATAACAAAACAGTATATTCTATCCATCAAGTTTAACGACTTGTATACGAACCATGACGTTAGTTCCATTTTTTACTCTTGGAGTTCCACATACATATTGTTTTAATGCTTGCCGTCCCAATTTAAGCTACGGGCATGGCATTGCTTAAAATATTCTAGTTTAAAAGAAACATGATGAACCATGATAAGCAATGGCTGGCTGATCCAGTAAGAGAGAGAAGTAGATAATTTCTTCTTTCTCCTCAGATCGGATCTCTCAAATAGCACAATAACAATAATAACAATAACAACAATGATACTGTAATGATGGCATTACAATAGTCCTAATAATAATAATAAAATAATAGAATATAAGGAACATGTATCTAGTTCCTATTTGTTTCATTGATTGAATAAGAAAACCGATTACAGGGCCTTTTACTTAAATCCAGATCAAATTTGTCTTCTATTTAAAAAATGTAACAATTTTTTACCATAATAACTTGTCGGAATTCAAGTTAAGCTAATACTATTTAGAATTAAATCTTGACTCCTACATTGTGTTAGCCTAATTTCTTTCAGTGTAGATATGTCTCCATTTCTAGATCCGAATATCATTGTACCATTATATCCAAAGACGTGAGATCCTTGAAAGCCATTGCATCCTCGAACATCTCAGGAAGTTATCTGAAAAGTTCATTGCAATAGAACGTACAGGAAAGTTAAAATGTGAAGTTGAACTATGATCAATTCCTGAATATAGTAGATTTTAATCACAAAACCCGACCCAATCTATTTAAAGTAGCTGATTCGATTTATAATATTATGTCCTTGTGGTCAATAACATAAGAGGCACTTGGATGCCATCTGTATTACTGGTATGTTTCAAAGCGGGGAAGGCAGACTTGTATGCCCTTGGTTTTGTTGGGAAGATTGCAAAGAAAGTTTGGCAGGGGTGGTTATTAATCTTATAATCTTAAATTTAATATGATGAGCCATTTTTATTCACGACGAGCATCAGAATCAGAATATATTGAAAATGGGAATCGAAATATCTATATCTCTCGATATGTTTTGTTCATAGTCGGAATCAGAATCGAAATGGAATTTGAGTACTAACAGAGAGTAGGGTTTTGAGAGATTGAGGTATTCTTTCTCCCTCTTGAAGGAACTCACTCTAATCAAATGGTTGGAATGGGAGTATTTATTCTCATTTTTATTTTAGAGTCTAATTCTTTTTAATTTGGTATCGTCAAAAATATCATTTAATGAAACAAAGTGATTATGCAGGGCAACTCGGTGACTTTTTTTTATTTTTATTTTATTTTTATGTTTTTTTATATTTTCTACAGGTTACCATAGCGTTGCTCCTAACTATGTGTTTTCTGTGAACTTTTAATAATCTGAATACCTTTTCTTTTGAAGGGTTAGGGTGGCTATTTAGAAACAGCCATGTAGATTTATTAATGAAAAAAGAGCGAGTGAAGTTAGACACCACACGAGGTTAAAATATTTACAAAAGACAGAAAGAAACTAGTTACAGAAGAAGTCGTAGAGAGCCGACAACAGATCTCTGTTTCTGATTTGATGAGTACCGCTTTGAGGTGCCCAATCAGCCGTAGAAATTGCCATTTCAAAATCTGAAATCAAAGATTGTCCCATTCGTCTTGTTGGAAGAGATGCTTATGATCGAGGGGTGAAAGTGATATCAGTAATTTTTATTGAATTTATTTTTATATCTGAATCAATTCAGATATAAATAAAATTAAAATTAATTAATATTCATATTCATAAAAAAATAAATATAGATACGGATAGATAACTATCCGATTCGTATCTGAATATCTATATCTATTTATAATCCTATATAATATGATATTATATTTATTAATTTTAAAAAATATACAACATTTAAATATACTATTAAATATATTTAATTATGAAATTTAAGTTTAATTGTTCAACTTATTTTCGTAATTATATTTATTGGTGCGAGAATCCGTATGGCGTTGGGACGCTGGAGTAGACGGCGAGATGGGCCTCCCGGAGGTATGACCTGTATAGAAGTCCTGATTGGAGGTTGCTCCAGTGAGAACCCTCCGACGCTCAAGTTAGAACTCTCGTTCAATAGATGGAGCATAAAAGGCAGAATAATGGCATATCTTTTTAGGGTCCTCTTTGAGCCTTCTTTATGGGTGGAGAGTTGGAGTTTTAGTTGGTAAGTAAGTTGGCACGATCCCGCGACTTACGTGAGGTGGCGGGATTATCGCTCAAGATTTTCGAGATATGACGGTTGTGGTTGCTTTATCAGTTTTTCGACAGTTGTCATCCGGCAGGCGTTAAATTTTGAATTGGGTCGCCAATTAGGTGTCATCGAGATGAGGATTGGTCGGCAACGATTAAGAGTCGGTTGTCTTGTGTCATTGTCGGATGAAAAAATTCAGAGCTGAGATATGTTCAGCAGCGTAAAGTTGGTCGGTCGGATGTGATCGACTGATGAGAAAATATCAGCGATCATACACATGGGTTGCCGAGCGATAGCCGGCAGCCTTTCATCTACTCAAGGCACAGAGCGTTGACGTGTTTGGATATCCTGAGTCTTGGGCTTTTTCATATCATCGACCCATATGAAATTTTCTCCAACACATATCTCTTACTCTCGAGTCTGAACTTTAGTCGGATGAAGGGAGTACATCTGCTTCCTTAAGCTAAAGATATGAAAAGACCCTTCAATTGATGGGATGCGCGCGATTTTTAGGACGGAAATGAGGCCGCACAACTTAAGCCATCATAGCTGAATTAAATGGACATCATTTCAAAATCTCCTTTTTGAATCAAGACATCGATTTGTGCAGCTGGCGGCGATGGTTGATCGAATAGGAAGGCGCCACGTGTGCCACGTTCTGCAGGTTGTTGGATAAGAAATAATTCGACATCTAAAAATTATCTTCCTTTGGCTATACATAGGGGAAGGTTCGTCTTGATCTCTCCGACTGTTGCTAGGCCCTTTCATTCTCTTTTTCTTTCTTTGTCTTCACTATAGCTTCTCGAAATAAGAAACTCTTCTTTGTCGTTTGTATCGCTATTCCTTGGAGGTACTTTTGAAGGTATTTCTTTGCTACCTCATTTCTTCATCCCTTTTTCTTGTTCTCAGGTTGGTTTCCTTGGTATCCCTTCTTCATCCATCCATCTTCTCTCTTTGCATTTTCTTTTCTAGATTTTTGTTTAGCTTTTTATTTGGAGATGGCTACACAGGGCGAAGTTGGGCCCAGCACCCATGGTTCCGTACTGAACCCAGACAACTTGAACTGGATACGGGTTTGGTATGAATTTTCTCTAGATTTTGATCCACAACTCCTTAGGGTGGAAAACCATGTAGATAATCCGCCTCCTGATCAGCTCGGTGTATATGAGGAAGCACTCCGAGTAAGCTTAAGATTTCCTATTCCTCCATTCATCTTTGACATATTTCATTTTTATGGCCTTTCCTTTTGTGCAATTATCCCGAACTCTTTTAGATTTGTAGTAGTTTTTTGGTCATCTGCATTATGGCTAACGTTCAACCATCTATCTTCCTTTTCATTCTTTCTTCATCATTAAGAAGCATCCATATGCTAAGAACTGGTGGTACTTTTCTTCTCAGAGAGAGGTTTCTCCTCTAATAAAGAGTGCTCCTTCCTCCGTTCACGGATGGAAGGAGCGATTTCTGTTTATTTCGAACCCTCTTGTAAGTAATTAGAATTTGCCGAGCTGGGGTCGGTCGGATGTTTCAGCATTCAAGATCCCAAGGCTAGGGGCTGAGGAAGAGGATCATTTTAAGATCCTTAGAAATTTCAAAGCTCTCTCCACTGAAGAGTTTCTATCTGATAAAGTCCTTTTTAACACTGGACTTAGTTAGGCCGACCCTAGGGGTTAGCAATGTGGTTATCCATCCTTCTAATTTCTTCTCTTGTCTGTTTCGATTAAGTTCGGCTGATTGTAGAGATGAGGCTTGAGGATCTTATCAAGATAAAGCGGAACCTTCCGAAGAAGAGGAAGGCTTTGACGTCCGAAGGCACTTCTAAGAAGCCTATGGTCTGTTGAGAGGAGGTTGCGAACAATCAGGCCTCAACAGCTGAGACCATAGTTGTACTGGCGACTCCTACTCCTCTGAGCCCGTCTCTGTCAACTATGGCCCCTATCTCTGTGGTTGCCTCGGTGTCGATGTCTCCTCCACCCATGGCTCCTACACCGGCCTCTCTGGTGTCCCCTTGTGGAGTTAGGGTTAAGTCTCTCCCAACCATAATTTCAAGCCGATTGTCTTCATCCACCGACCAAATAGATCCAGATGCTCGCCTTCCCTCCATCCCTGAGGATGCTACTTTCGATGACTGGAGAGTCGTCAAGGAGTTGATCAAGAGCACAATGCTTCCCATGGAGCTGAGGAGAATTAGCGGCATGGGCTTTAATGACCTGTAACAGCACTCCATGACTACCATGCATCTGGTACTTTCTATGCTCTTTTGCTTATCCTTTTGCTCCTCCTTTCCTCTTCACCTCTTTTCTTAACTGTGGGTTCCATGCAGATGCTCTATTTCTTGGTCATCCTTTTGAGCCATACATGCAGAGCAGAGATAAACAGGAGTCTATGCCAGAAAGCTGAGTCTGACGCCGTGGAGCCGCATGCACAAGCCGAAGTGGCCAGGGGGGACGTCGATCGTTTGAAGGAGTCTCTGAATAAAGCTTTCGCCGATCTTGCACAAAAGGGAGAGGAGCTTCAGGAGACCCTTGTTAAGATTGTAGAGACCGAGCAAAAGGCCAAGAATCAAGTCGTCGAAGCCCAGCGGAGGCCAAGGATCGAGTCACCAAGGCCAAATTGGAAGCTGAAAAAAGATTGCCGAGGCCTGTCGATCGGTCCTGGAGGTCTTCAAGACGTCTGCAGATTTCGAGTGGAAAAGGCTCAGACAGTCGATCGCTTCAAGGCGTTGGAAGAATTTCATGATACCATGTTCACATTTAGTCCGAAATCCTTTAATGTGGGATATGAGACTAGATTCAAAGAATGCCGTCATCGTGTTGCCGTTCGACTTTCTGAAACTGACCTCTCCTTTCTAGATAAGGAGGGCGAAGAGGGCACTAAAAAGGAGTCCACCATCGATGCGTCAGCTCCAAGGATAACTCCTCTAGCTGAAGTGCCCTCAGACTCATTGGGGGCTGCACCAAGCCCCCATGGTCTTCAAGGCAAGGTCGGCGAGTGAGACACTTTGTATTTTTTCCTTTTCTTTTCTTCTGTAGAAAGTCACTATTAGTGGAACAATATTTTATCCCTTTTAGATTTGTGCTATTCCTCTTTTGTTTGTCCAGTTGTGTCAGTGTGTCCTCGATGGTTACACTCCTTCAATTTCTATCATCGAGCCCTTACCGACGGCTTCTACAATAAGTATTAGGTCCCGTATAAGTGATCTAGAGAAGAAGATCAAAGAATTGAACAAGAAAGTTACTGCTCGAAAGAAAGAGCTGTTGAAGATCAAGAAGACATTCGACAAGCCTTCAGCAGAAATCGATCGGTTAAAGTCGACCATTCATCAAAACATCGTGGCATACTCCATAGAGAAGGCTCGATTGACAATTGAGTCTGCAAAACAGTCAAAACTTGTCGAGGATGTCACCTGGGATGCTGCTGCCAAACAGCACCACCTCTATAGCCAGCTCCGTTGGGCTTAGAGAAGGATTTCGAAACTGGAGTCTTCAAAGGCTATTGCTAGAGAAGCGAGATGGTACTTCGCCGATCATGTGATGTGGCTCCCAAAGGATCTTCATGTTGTCTGAGAGAAAATTTTTAGATTTGAGTGTTTGAGAATGTGGTTGCCAAATATAGGTCGAACGAAAGTCGGCCAATGATCTGAGATCCCAGGGCCTGATCAGATAAGGATTAGCTGACCCCGCATCTCTGGATGATATAGTTCAACATATATTCGATACAGGTTACATGGCTAATTTTTGGATGTGCAGAATCGAATCAGAGTGGCATTCCCAGGGCTAGATCTTTTCAGCTTCTCATCCGAGGGCAATACTGAGTCTTCCATCCCTCGATATAGGTCTCAAGGGGTGGAGATCTATGAGGGCCCTGATGGTGCAGAGATCTGTGAGATAATTCCTAATGAAGCCTCAGAGGTCAGGATTGATCGCAACTTTATGTAACAATTTCTTTGGTCGTCCGTTATGGGTGATGATGCTCTTGTAATGATTTTGCAAATACAATAAGATTTCTTATGTCATCCTTTTCTTTACTCTATGATGCTATCTAGTATAATCATTGATTTTTTGATTCGGGAGACTTCTCATTTCTGATGAGGACTCTTCGATACTTTGTTCGTCATACGTCCCAAACATTAATTGTGGATGGTACTTTGATGCTTCATAACTCTTGACGTGTTCAAGGCAGATTTGATTAGATTGGGTGACATTCGTAGGGAATGACAGTCATCGTCTCTCCTGATGGAATAAACTCTGGAAAGAGACATCAGACCTGTGGGGGCGTGCCACGTGGCGGTGTATCGATCTGCGAAGCACCATCTAGACTGACTTCCAAGGTTGGGAAGGCACATCATTTATGGCATGGAAAACGACTACACCATCAAAGTTGGTGATTGGCGAGTGATGGAGGTGCTCACGTTTATAAAATGGGCTGATGGCTGGCGAGAACTTCATCTTCCACCCTTTTTTGTAGCTCTTGCAAAACTTCCCTCTCCTTTATCACCATGATGCCCTCCAAAAAATCCATTAAGGACCTGGTGAAGGAGAGGAGAGCCACTGGGAAGAAGGCCCTTTCGTTGAAGAAGGTGAAGAGAGAAGGGTCCAACCTATCTTCCTCACTCGGAATGCCGTTTGCCCCATAGCCACCGCCACCTACCAAGGATGAGGGAGCCCCCTCCACTAAACAGATCCCTCACACAGTTCGTGAGCACTGCATCAAGGACTACAAGATCTCGACGGGGTTCAAGTAGGACGTCACCGACATTGCCGCCACCGTCTTTGTCTTCGGGTTCAAAGACTGTAAGGCCCACCTATGATGGATGATGTCACAGTTAGACCTCCACTACCTCCTCCCTAGTAATAGTGATGATGATATAAGGATCTTTTCCTCGAATGAAGAGTAAGCTCTTTATCATTTCTTCTTTCTTTTTTTTCTTTTTTTTAGTGGGCGGTGCTTGAAGCACTACTTTTTGTAAATACCTTTTAATGAAAAACTAGTTTGCTTCTTCTCATGTATCATGCGTATGTGTTTGCTTTCGTTTGATGACTATTCTTTCATTAGACTGATCAAAGACCTCATTTAAATTTAAAACCGATCAAAGGCTTCTTTAGTCGGACCAATCAGGAGGCATGCCGTTTTAACTTAAAGCCGATCAAAGGCTCCTTCAGTCGAACCGATCAAAGGCCATCCTATTTTAATTTAAAGCCGATCAATGCCTCTTTCAGTCAGTCAATCAAAAGTATTTTCTTTTAAAGCCAACCAAAGTCTCCTTCAGTCAGACCAATCAGAGGTCATCTCATTTTAATTTAAATCTGATCAAAGGCTCCTTCAGTCGGACCAATCAAAAGCTATCTCATGTTAAATTCGATCAAAGGCTCCTTCAATCAGGTCGATCAAAGACCATCTCGGTTTAAAGCCGATCAAAGGCTCCTTCAGTCGAGCCGATCAAAGGCCATCCTATTTAATTTAAAATCGATCAAAGGCTCCTTCGATTGGGTCGATCAAAGATTGTCTCATTTTAAAATCGATCAAAGACTCCTTCAATCTGGTCGATCAAAGATCGTCTCATTTTAAAGCCGATCAAAGGCTCCTTTAATCAGACTGATCAAAGATCGTCGCGTTTTAAAATCGATCAAATGGTCCTTCAGTCGGACTGATCAAAACTGTCTCATTTTAATTTAAAGCCGATCAAAAGCTTCTTTAGTCATACCAATCAAGGGCCATCTCATTTTAAAATCGATCAAAGGCTCCCTTAGTCGAGCCAATCAAAGATGGTCCCATTTTAATTTAAAATCAATCAAAGGCTCCTTCAGTCGGATCGATCAAAGGCCATCTTATTTAAATCTGATAAAAGACTCCTTCAGTTACACTAATCAAAGATCATCCTATTTAATTTAAAGCCGAATAAAGGCTCCTTCAGTCGAGTCGATCAAAATCATCTAATTTTAAAGTCAATCAAAAGCTCCTTCAGTCAGATCGATCAAAGGTCATCTCATTTTAAAGCTAATCAAAGGCTCCTTCAATCAGATCGATCAAAGGCTATCTCATTTTAATTAAAGTCGATCAAAGCTCCTTCAATTGAGCGATCAAAGGCCATCTCATTTTAAAGCTGATCAAAGGCTCCTTCAGTCGGACCAATCAAAGGCCATCCCATTTAATTTAAAGCTGATCAAAGGCTCCTTCAATCGAATCAATCAAAGACCATCTCATTTTAAAGTTGATCAAAGGCTTCTTCAGCCAGACTGATCAAAAGTCATCTCATTTTAATTTAAAGCTGATCAAAGGCTCCTTCAGTTGGACCGATCAAAAGTTATCTCATTTTAATTTAAAGCTAATCAAAGGCTCCTTCAGTCTGGTCAATCAAAGATCATCTCATTTTAAAGTCGATCAAAAGTTTCTTCAAATTTTTTATGATTGTGAGTTAATGAGTAAACAAGAAACCATAATTTTTGAAAAATAAGAACTTTATTGATACATTACTGGTAGTATATTCAAAGATTTTTTTAATGCTATGGTCGGGAGAGCGAGGCTCCATTTAGTTGTTTCAGCTGATAGATTCTTGGCTTGATGACTTCATCTACCCGATATGGACCCTCCTAGGTTGGGGCTAATTTGCCTTACTCCCCAGGTTGAGAAACTTCTACCCTGCATGGGACTAGACGTCGACCTTAAAAATCTTGTTCTGAACCTTGGAGTTGTAGTATTGAGCGACTTTATACTGGTAAGCCATCATTCGAACACGTGCTTTTTTTCGGACTTCTTCGAGTAGGTCTAAGTCAGCGCGCTGCCTCTCTGAATTAGTGTACTCATCATAGTTCTCAACTCGTGCCAATGGGATCCCAATTTCAACAGGGATTACTGCTTCCATCTAGAAAGATCAATCGGAAGGGGTTTCTCCTGTTGGAACTCTTAGCATTGTTCGATATGCCCAAAGCACATGGTGGAGCTCCTCGACCCAAGATCCTTTGGCTCTGTCTAACCTGATCTTCAGACCTCATAAGATAGTCCGATTTGTTATCTCAGCTTCACCGTTGGCTTGAGGATGGGCTACAGAAATAAGATAATGTGAGATCCCATGCTCTTCACGGAATTCTTCAAACTTAGCATCTTTGAATTGATGCTCAGTATCGATGATCAGTATTTGAGGTAGACCAAACTGACATATGATTGATTTCCAACAAAATTTATCATCCTTGCTTTTGTGATGTGGGCCAATGGCTCGGCTTCTACCCATTTAGTGAAGTAGTCCACAGCGACAAGCAAAAATTTACGTTGACCTGAGACTTGTGGAAAGAGGCCTAGGTTATCTATCCCCAACTATGCAAAAGGCCAGGAAGCGCAAATGGGGGTGATTGGCATTACAGACAGTCATTGTATATTGGAGTTCCTTTGGTATTTATCACACTACATAATATAATTCTTGGAATCCTTTTGTATGGTCGGCCAATAGTAGCCTTGCCGAAGGAGTTTGTAAGCCAATATCTATTTTTTGATGTGACTCCCACAAATGACTTCATGCACCTCCCTTAGTGCATAGTCGGCTTCGAAAGATCATAGGTATTTGAGAAGATGCAGTGAATAAAACTTCTTGTACAGTTTTCCTTCATGAAGAAGATACCTAGATGACTGATATTTTATCTTTCAAACTTTCTTCCGATTTGCAGGTAGCATTCTGTCTTTAAGATAACTGACCAATGGATCAATCCAGGAAGGTTCCTTATCTATCTATATTATGGTCGTTGGCTCTTCAATACTTGACGGCTCATCACTTCGAGAAAGATTTTTTGGCAACTCAGATGCCGCCGACATCATCAATTTAGACAACAAATCGATCCTAGAGTTCTCCGATCTGGATATCTGTTGAATTTCAAATTTGTTAAACATAGATGTCAGGTCTCTGATCTTCTGGAGGTATTTCACCATGTTATCTCCTCGGGCCTCATAATTGCCCTGAATGTGCCTGACGACTAGCTGGGAGTCACTATAAACCTTCAAATTTTGTATTCCCAATTCTCTGGCTATTCAGAGCCCTACGGTTAAGGCTTCATATTCGGCATTATTTATTGCTGGAAACTCAAAGTGCAAAGCATATTCGGCTACTGTCCCTTCTGGATCTGATAGGATCAGTCCTGCCCCAGATTTTGTGGAGCTGGATGAGCTATCCACATAGATCACCCAGGAATCGGTTTTAGCTTCTAAAGGATCCTCCTTCTGCTTGATGGTGTAGAGATAGTCAGACCGCTTCTGCTGATGTCGGCTGCTGACAAAATAGCTGATGAAAGATCAGCTTAGCTGCTCGAAGGAATGGATCGAGGTTGGTTTCAAACTGGCATACCAATGTCAGGCCACCCCTTTTAGAGTTGTAGAGAATGCTCGACAAAGGATGGCGTCAGTTGCTCTATGGAGGAGCATCATTGTCCTAAAGGTCTCGAGATGATCGATGAGATCAATAGTCTCGTCGTAGATTTTGAATTGCAGAGCCTTAAAGTACTGAGGAAATGGCTCCTACATGATCCTCAAATCAAAGGACAAATCTCTATTAAATCTATCATAAGGTGTCGAAGAAGTATTGCGGATCGCATCGATCCACTGATTAATTTTTGAAGCCGTCACTCGAGCGTGGGATCTCGGATAGTACAGGCCTTGGGGTATTGGGGGAGATCACCAACAGCGATTGAGTCATGCCCTGATTGGGGACTCGAAGATGCAATCCGTCTCCTCTCCAGACTTTGCGGGGTGCTCGCGGTTGCTTCAGTGGTGGTGGTTGTGAGACCAAATTCGAGGGTGGCACCATCGAAAGGGGCACAAGGCCAGCCTGATCAAGCTGCAGTGCTGTCGATGGAGGTGCGAGGATGGTTTGGATCACCTAGACAGCGATCGTCAAAGTCTGAATCTGCTGGAAGAGTAGGTTGAATTGATCCACCGTAATTAATATCGGTTAGAAAGGCGGAGGAGTTTCTACCACTGGTGGCTATACCTGGTTATTGGCTTTAGTCTTCGTCGATTGAGAGGTGGTAGCATTGGTATGGTGGGATGAAACTCTCTTAGGTGGCATGATTCTTGTTGGTTCTAGCTGATCTCGATCTATGCTCCTCCGAATAGGTCAGGACCCTTCCTCTAGCGTCAATCTCTTGATACGAGAACCTGTACGACACCGGAATGCTGGAGTGGATGGTGAGACGGGCCTTCCGGGGATATGATCTGCACAAAATTCTGATCGGAGGTTACTCCGATAAGGACCCTCTGATGTTTAAGTTAGAACTTTCATTTAACAGATGAAGGAGCATGAGAGGTAGAATAACGACGTACCTTTTTGAAGTCCTCTTTGAGCCTCCTTTATGGGTGGAGGGCTGGAGCTTCAGTTGGCAAGTAGATTGGCACGATCCTGTGACTTACACAAGGTGGCGGGATTATCGCTCAAGATTTTTGGGATATGACGGTTGTGGTTGCCTTATCAGTTCCTCGACAGTTGTCATCCGGTAGGTGTTGAATTTTGAATTGGATCGCCAATTGGGTGTCATCAAGATGAGGATTAGTCGGCGATGACTAAGAGTCAATCACCTTGTGTCGTCATTGGATGAAGAAATCCAGAGCCAAGATCTGTTCAGCAGCGTAAAGTTGGTCGGCTGGATGTGATCAGCTGACGAAGAAATATCAGTGATCATGTATATGGGTTGCCGAGCGATAGCTGGCAGGCTTTCGTTTACTCGAGGTGCGGAGTATTGATATGTTTGGATATCCTTAGCCTTGGATTTTTTTCATATCTTCGGCCCATGCAGAATTTCTCCCAACAATATTCATACTTTCAGTATCTAAATTATATCAGTATCTATTTAAAACAAATTTAAATTTAAATTTTGTACTTGAATAATATCTATATTTGTATGTGTATTTATCAAATAAAATAAATATGGATATGGATACGTTGGTATCTGATCTGCATCCGATCCAGTTTCAGCCCTACAAGAATCCATCAATTGTCTGTGTATACATCTAATTTTCAACCAAATCCGACTAAATTCTGCAAGCGTCTTGCATTTACAAATGGAAGACCAGTCATTGAAAGCTTGCAGACTTTCTGATGCAATTGTGTCAATGGAGTGATGCTTGTTTGGGAATAATCTGCTATTCCTTTCCTTCCAACATGCCCAAGCAATCACTACTAGTAACATGAGGATGACTGGCCGCAGGATCTTTGCAAAAAAATTTTTGAATCCAATGTGTGCAAAGGGAATCAAATGTAGACATTGGGTGGAGAACTCTCAAGATGAAGCATATTACTTTCCAGATCGTGGAAAGATTGGGCAAGCGGAGAAGAGATGGTCTACCAATTCAGGAGCTTGACAGCAATTGGCACGTAGGCCAAGATTTTTCTAAGTTTCTTCCCAAGGATATTAAGCTTTTTCCTCCACACCAGCCAGAGGAAGCATTTGAATTTGTGAGGCTTAAGACTCTAAATTGAAGGTGCAAAGTTGCATTTCACCCCTCGTGTTCATGAAGTGGTAGATAGAGGCCATGGTGATCACATCTTTGTTCCCAAGTTCCAAAGAATGCTGTCTTCATCTTGTTCAAAAGTACTCACCCAAGCCAGAAGAGATGCAAGGTGAGTGAACTGGGACCGTTAATCATTAGAAGGATTAGGTGGCAATTTAAATCTCCAATTTTTGGCTCTTCTGTTGTACAAATCATCAACCTCCCATTCTTTTGCAGCATGCAAAGTGTAAGGCAGGGAAGATGGTTTGGAGTGGGGCCTCACACAACCAGCAGTCCTTCCAAAACAGGTCCAACGTTCATTTCCAATTGAGAAGTGCACCCGAATCCAAAAAGGAGGGAGGGCATTGACGACATCATGCCAAAGGCTAGAACACCTTCTGCTAGACTTCTAACTCGTAGACAATCTGACCGTCCTGTGACAAGCGAAGTGGATTCACTTTTTCCTTATGGCAAGTCTAGATTCTACCTGCTGCAATAATTTTATCCAATCGAGTCTTGAACGCTTGCCTCCACAGTGACAGACCAAGGTGTTTGATGGTAGGAAGCAGGACATAGTTTAGCCACCGGGCATAATCCTCCCAAGAAGACATGAGTTGTCCCATGGCTCTTTTAATAATTGATTGAGAGGCCGGAGAGCAGCTCTAAATAGTAAAGGATAAGTCACTAAAAACATACATGTTTAGTGATCCGAGACATTTCGTCATGAAATATACTAATTATTAATGATGCTAAATTTTGCCATGATATAGTAAATATCATCACAAAAAAAATTCCTCCAAATGACCAGAATTAGTGCTAGATATTTGGTGACGTTATTAATTTTATCAAAAAAATAGTTATAAATAACTTCTAATATTTAAAAATGAAATAAAAATAGGTGATATAAAATTCAAGTCATCAAAAATATATATATTTAGTGACTCAAGATATTTCATCATAAAATTTATAAATTATTAACGACATAGAAGTTTGTCACGATATAGTCAATAGCGTCACAAAATAAAATTCCTTCCATATAGTAGGAATTAATGCTAGATATTTGGTGATACTATTATTTTTTCATGAAAATAATTATACATAAATTCTAACTTTTGAAAATAAATAAAAAATTTGACGTGAAATTAAAGTCACCAAAAATATAGGTATTTAGTGATCTAAGATATTTTATCATGAAATATACTAATAGTTAGTGACGCTAAATTTTATCATGATATAGTAAATAGCATCACAAATAAAATTTTCTCTATATAGTGGGAATTGGTGTCAGATATTTGATAATATTATTATTTTTATCACAAGAAGTAGTTATAGATAACTTTTAATTTTTGAAAAAAAATAAAATAAGTAACGTGAAACTCAAGTCATCAAAAATATATATATTTAGTGATCCAAGATATTTCATTATAAAATTTATGAATTATTAATGACGTTGAATTTTATCATAATGTAATGAATATCGTCATAAAAAAATTTTCTTCAAAATTGACGTCAGATAATTGATGATATAATTTTATGAAAAAATAATTTTTATTATTAAAAATTTATTAAGTTTAGTAGTACAATGAATACTAATTTTATCATCAAATATATATTTTGTTGATGAAATTTTTTTTATCGTTTAAATTTTTATCATTGATATTTTTTTATTATAATATAATTTTTTTTATGCTGGACAAAAATGATGGTGTCATCTGCACATTATAGTATTCTGGATCCATGGATTGCCTAATCCTCCAAAGATCCTCGCCAAAACGGCCAGATAAGCATCCTGCACAGAAGGGTCAACAGCCATAAAAATTGAAGTGGAGAGAGAGTGCCAGCCTATTTGAGGTCCCACCAACAAAAGATCCAGTCACCCATCTTGTCATTCATTAGAGTAGTAACTTTTGAAGAGCATAGCATATTCTTTATCCATCCAACCCACTTAGCAGGAAAGTTTCGACGTGCCATCGTACCAAGAACGTAGCTTGGAATAATTTTGTCAGAGACTTTAAGAAATATTCGATCGAACAGAATGAAAGGCTGAAATTAAATTAGAATGGATGACTCAATTTTAATTATTTAATTAAAAAAATTATTTAATTTAATTTCAGACTAAATAAAAATGGTTCGATCTATAATCTCTACTCTTCTCTATAGATTCAATTTTTCATTCCAATTTCGATTCGGATTTCGATTTCGGTCACAAACTAAGATGGTGTTTGGTTCGTAACCAAGATCGGAATGGGAATGAGAATCGAAATAGTTTGGAATCGAAATGATCAAATTCTCTGAAACGTTTAGTTCGTGATCGGAATCAGAATCGGAATCGAAATTAGAATGAAAATTTGAATCCATAGATGAGAATAGGGATTAAGTTCTATATAGATTGAGACATTCCCATTTTATCCTCGAATCAGAATCGAAATGGGACTCCTCCCAACCAAACAGTTGGAATAGGAGTCATCCATTCTATTTCCGATACTAGACCTCCACTCCCCCAACCAAATACCTCCTAAATGCTTTGAGAAATTTGGCTATTCCGATTCTGATTCCAAGCTATTCTAATTTCTAAGAGATGTTTGGTTCATAATCGAAATCGAAATAGGAATGAAAATCGGAATGGCTTGAATCGGAATCGGAATCGGAATGGCCAAATCCTTTGAAACGTTTGGTTTGTGATCGGAATCGGAATCAGAATGAAAATTTGAATCCATAGAGGAGAATAGGGATTGAGTTCTATATAGACTGAGCCATTTCCATTCCATCCCGGAATCGGAATCGGAATGGGACTCTTTCCAATCAAACGGTTGGAATTGGAGTCACCCATTTTGATTCCGATTCCAGACCCCACTTCTCCCAACCAAACATCCCCTTAGGATAATCCAACTTGCAAAGGATACCATTAAGTGTTCACCTTCCTAGGGAAATAAAGAATTTCGTTAGTACAAAGAATTATTCAAGATGGATTTACCCTTGATATAAGCACTTTGGGGTTGGGTCAATGAGATTGTCCAAGAAAGGTTGAAACCGGTTCATAAGAACCTCCATGAAGATCTTGATGCGGCTATGAACCAGGCGAATGGGCTGAAGGTTCGAAGGTGCCTTCGTCACTTCTTTCTTTGGAATGAGAGCGAGAGAGGCCAAGCTAATTCTTGCTGGACCACATTTGACTAACGAGTGGATAGAACAGAAGGTGAATATCCTTGTGGATTAGGTCCTACAATTGTTGAAAGGAAGCCGTGGTGAAGCCATCCAAGCCTAGGCTCTTGTCCCCTTTAAAGCTAAACACTGCCTCCTTTATCTCAAGAGGTGAGAAGGCAGGATCAAGACTACTTATGTCCAACTCAGTGTGGGGTAGATAGAATACCAGGCTACATTTAGCTGTGTTGTAGGAGGCTTGCTGTAGATACCTTTGAAGTAGCCTTGAAGGCCTTCTAAATCTCTTCTTTGTCTAGCACCTCAATGCCACCCCACTTCACATAATAGATCGAATACTACTTCCTACAAAAATTGGCTGCTTTGTGAAAGAAAGTAGTGTTGGTGTTATCTTCTGAAAGTTACTTGACCTTTGCCCTCTGTTTCCAATAGATCTGCTTGATTTTGTAGATTTGACGGACTTCAAGCATTGGAAGTCACCTGTGCACTTTGTTCGGGGATATGGTTCATGGGGCATCCTTGTACCCTTGGGACTCGCTTGTATATCTCCTTGACACTTCAAGTAATATGGAAGACTAAGGCTGCAAATGTGTTGCTTTTCATACTACGAAAGTCCATTGTTGCATGTTAAAAGTGAAATTTAGCACCTTGCTCTTTATTCCCTTTGATACCTTCGCCTTTGTTATATCAATTTTTTTGGGAAATCAGTATTGCTAGAACCTGAACCATTTGTTCTAATGTAAGGAAGGCTTGGCCACCCGATTTATGAGAAGGAAAAAAGTTTATAGCAAAGCCATATATAAAAAGGGTGAAAAATAGCGATCCATAGAGAAATATGGGGCGTGACTACATGCTAAATAATTTTCCATAATAAGTTAGGAGATGCCCTTTGTATTATTCCACAACTTTTCTTCAAGAAATAGTATTCCACAACCTGACAAACTCAAACAAACTTAATTAGTAATAGTATTGATCTTTAATATTTCTTGAAACAAAAATTACCAGTAACGCTAGTTTTATACTTGTGAATAATATCAAGTTTAAACACAATTGTTAGATAGTATCTCTTTCACAAAGATTTGCTCTTGAATGATGTCTATGACTTAAATCCTAGATATTGTTAAAAAAAAAATATTGAGTTCATGTTTCCAGGAACCTTGCACGTAAGAATAGAGATTTGGTACCTCCCATGCAACTTGGCATTTTTTGGAATCTATTCATTAAAGAACAATGAGAGTGAAAAAAGGGGTCGCTATATTAGAAACAACAGAAAGATCATGTAGCACTATTTCTTCGAACAAAAAGTTGTTTCTTCTTGGGTCCACAGCAACTATGTGTTGATGAGAGGAAATTGCTCTGTTAGATGAAAACAATTTTGACTAAAATGGACTATTGAGTATTGAAAATAAATCAGGACTTGTTCCAACGATTTTACCCTTTCTTGGCAAAACAAAAAAAAAAAAAAAATCCTAGATTCAAACCTTAAATGATACACCTTCAAGCATGAGAGCCTGTATAATTATAATATGGATGGACCTCCCTCATTCCTTTCTCTAACAGAATTTTAGAAATATATGTTGACTAGAGCTTGTAAGAAGAGCAATATTAGAAATCCCCAACTTTTTAAGTAAAATACATGTTTTCTCCTATCCTAAACATTCCAAGAAAATCCATATGGACTCTTTTTTTGATTAGAAATGGGAGGTAGCAGGGCGCTACCCCAGTTTATTGAAAGGAAGAAAGTTATAGATATGTACAAAGTAAGTTCAGGAACACATGAGATGAGAATAAATATCAAGAGATTCCAGTTTACTCCAAAGTTGCTGATGGAAGACTCAATCTTTGATGAGCAAAGATGGTTCCAGCTATGAAATGAAAGCAGAACTTTCTGCATCACTGGAGTAAATAGACCATCTCCTATTTAGAAACAAGTAAGCTTTCCTTTCCCTCCAAATTTGCCAACACACAGCAGCAGTCAATTGGTCACCTGCCTTTTTCTCCAACTTGGGGTTGGTCTTCCTCCTCCATTCAATCCAGAGATGATTGAAAGTTATTGGCCAACCTCCTAGATGCAATTGCAGCTTGAATGTTGTCCACAGGCTCTTGGCAAAGGAACACCTAAAAAACAAGTGCTTTATTGATTCACACATAAGCCATATAAAGCACACCTTGAGTTTACATTCCATCCCTTCCTCGAGAGAATTTCCCCTGTATATCATCTATTCCTCACGGCAAGCCAAAGGAACACCTTTAATTACCTTCTCCGAGGTTGTTGCGTTCCAAATGATATTGGAGTAAGGGCATCTCAAACCACCAAAGTTTAGGATGTGAACAAGCAATTATGAGCCAAGTTTTAAACTGGCACGTCTATAATGCAGGAAGGTTTGAATGGAGCAAGCACACTATGCAATAACTCCAATTGGTTCTGTTGTGGCCAATCCCCTCGTCGTCTGATCGTCGGGAACGAGCGCCTGCAAGGAAAGTCCACTCAGACTGGAGGGGGCCTCCGGGTGGGACCCTCCGACAGTCAAGTCAGAGAGGAGACTAGGCAACAGTAAAGAGGAAAAATCAAGGGAGCTCAGCGATCGGAGCGGGAGGAGAGGTTTTTGGATTACCTTCGATTGGTTCGGTTACCTTGAGCTGTTGCCTTACCTCCTTTTATAGTGGGAGGCGGTAT
>KE506001.1:90021-104839 GCA_000441515.1 Elaeis oleifera | reverse complement strand
GTCAATGGGTTGACAGGTCCTAGAAATTAATTAGCGTCCTTGGTAGGACAATTCCCCAGATCCCTGGCAGGGCAAGGCCCCCTGGCAGTCGTGCAGCATGTCCTCGATGGGATTGCAGCCCATGCCGGTCATTCGGCGGTCATGAACGGGCTGGCCGACTAAGTGTCGGGACTTGGCTGTCAGGTGGTGACTTCAGAGCGTGGCCGGTGTTCGGAGGGTCAGTAGAGGTCGGGTGTTAGTCTCTCTCCCCGACGGGGGATCAGCGTTATCCCACCCGGCATGGAGTCGGCTTTCGGGCGGTCGGTCGGTGTCGGTCAGTCGGGCCGACATACCCAGGCCGGTCATTATCGGCAGTCGCTGTCAGCGTCGCCCGTTATCAGTCGGACGAAATCGGTCGGTCGGTGTCGGAGAGCCGACATTGGTGAGTCGATGTCGGGACCTGTTGGTGAGTCGGCGTCAGGGTTAAGTCGATATATACCAACAGGTTCATCCCATGTCTGGTCAAAGATCCTCTCACTTGAATATTCCAAGTGAGATTCCTCTAGTTCCACAATGGAGAGACTGACAAGTTTGGCTTTGAGTCTCTAGCATGGATTTCCTTAAACTAAGTACTAAGAGGGATCACATCTGCCCAAACATCTTCTTAAAACCGAATGGACTCACCATTTCCAATCTTAAAAGCCACCAACTTCTAAGATGCAATATTATTGGAACAACTATCCTTATTAATTGGAAACATGCCTGCAAGACATTTCCTCATTGTCATCCACATACTTCCCCTCGAGTAGTATGGTTGAACAATCTGGCACCACCAAGGATTTTCTGAACCATGAAAAAAATTTTCATGCCCATTTTGCCAAGAGTGGTTAGTCCATCTATGCAATATTATTCACTCCCAAACCTCCCTATTATTTTATCTTGCAAACATTATCTCAATTTGTCAAGCAATGAAAATCATTAACACTTTTCGCTCCCTTCCTAAGGAAGGCTTTCCTCATTCTATTAATTCTATCAACTAGCCATCTCAACAACTTGAATACCAATATGTAATACAATGGCAATGATATCAATATAGTATTAACCAAAGTAAGTCTCTCTCTCTCTCCAAGAAAAAGAAAAAACTCCCCATCCAAGATGCTAGCCTTGAGCTTATCTTCTCAATTAGGGGTAACCAGCATTATTTTGGTAAATTTTTTTGATAAAGCAGTAACCCCAAATACATGAAAGATAGAGATCCCTGCTCATTGTTCATCCATGATGCGAACAAAGATGCTTCCCTCTCCTCCATATTCAAATAAAGAACAAATTTTTATGAAATTAAATTTCAAGCTCGAAGCACTTCCAAAAACTAGTAGTATTTCTTTGGCCACCAGCATGCTCAACTGTGTGTCATCCACTCAAAATATCACTGAATTCCTCCTAACACCCAATATCTTCCATCAAACTAAGAGAAGAAGCCCTCATTACAAGCCGAGCCAAGACAATCACAACTAAATAAAAGCGATGGCAATAGTGGGTCAC
Organism: Elaeis oleifera; assembly: GCA_000441515.1. NCBI lineage: Eukaryota > Viridiplantae > Streptophyta > Magnoliopsida > Arecales > Arecaceae > Elaeis > Elaeis oleifera. The sequence goes on along the minus strand of KE506001.1, from coordinate 103,318 downwards.
CTTATCTTAACCACCACTTACATTTCATCCACCTTCCTGGCTGTCCATTTAATAGAATAGCAATAGAGGCCAAGGACAATAAGCTATGAACCCAACTAATCCACCAGCTTGGAAAGACTGCTTTGGGAACCCCAGAAAGGAAGTCCCAATACAATCTGTTAAATGCTTTCTTAAAGTCTAATTTGCAAATAATTCCTGTCTTGCTAGATCTCTTACAGAAAGTAAGCATTTCATGGGCACTAAGGAAACACTTGATGATACTTCGATCTCTTACAAAGGTGGATTGAGAGTCCTCAATGGGAGTGGAGAGAATTTTTGTTAGTCTTCTAGAAAGGATCCTCATGATGATCTCGTAGAGGCGATTCAAAAGATTAATAAGCCTAAAGTCTTTGGCCAAGAGCATTCCTTCCTTTTTAGGGATTAGTGAGATGAAAGTAAAATTCAATGATTCCAAATCCAACACACCTTTATGAAAGTCTCCAAGAAGAATTAGCAAATCATTTTCATGATGCTCTGAAACTTTTGGAAGAAGGAAAATATGAAGCTGTCTAGATCAAGCACTTTGTTGCCTTCAAAAGAGAAGACCGCTTCTTTGATTTCTTATGGGATGAATTCTTGCTTAAGCTAAGTCAGATTAGTAAAAAGTTTACTATAGAGCATATTTCAATTGATAGCAAGCTTAGGCATAGAGGATTGGCCAAAGAGATCTCTGAAGAAAGAGTGGAGTTTCTTCTCTCTATTACCACCTGGCTGTTATATTCAATGTCCCCCTCAGCTAGAGCAGTAATATAATTCCTCTTTTTATGTCCCAGAGCTACTTTATAAAATAAGTGATATTCTTATCTTTTTGGTTGAGCCATGTGAGTTTAGCTCTTTACTTTCAATAGATTTCCTCCTTTCGATACCACTGATCTAAGAATTTTCTCAAAATCCTTTAGTGGAAAATTCAAATAGTGACAAATCCACTTTCTCCTCTTTTTATTAAGAATATCGATGTCCTGTAACTTCTTAAGATCTCCATTCAAAATTCTCTTGTTGAAGGACCAACTTTTTATAGCTAATCGCACATATATTAGATTCTCCACCCAAGCCTCTACAGAGTTTGGACTACCTTTGATACTCCTCCAAGTGCCCAAACCAATATCCTTCAATTTGGGTTCATTCAACCATCAGATTCAAATCTAAAAAATTTAGAACTTTAAAATTTCACCTTGCATTCTAAGATAGTCAGCACATGATTTGAGGCCGTGCTAAAGAAAGTATTCTAAACTGAGGTCGGAAAGATAACCTCTCACTCTAAAGAAAAGAGGAGGTGATCCAATCGTGCCAAGGATGGGTGTTCCCTTCTATCACTCCAAATGAAATCTCAACCTTTAAGATCGCAATCAGCTAAACTCAAGGCTGAGATAAAATCCATGAACTTTAAGTTGTCCCTTAAGCTTTGAGGGCTTCTTCTTCTATCCTCCGAACTTTTGGTGGTATTAAAATCACCCCCCAATAACCATGGACCCTTCATTACACTTCGAAGGTCCATAAGTTCTTGAAAAAAAGCTTCACAAAAGCTTCTTTCACAAGGTCCATATATGAAAGAGCAAAACACGCTGTTCATAGCATGGCAACACAATTTAGTAGAGAGGGAGAAGGTTCTCTTGATGGTATTAATAAGAAAAATTTCATGAGTTCGAACCAATTAAAAAACTCCGACAGTGCCATTGGCATCCAAACAAATCCATTCATCAATCTTAGAGCCTCCTACAGATCTAAAGAAGATGGTAGTATGAGCAATCACCTTCGACTCTTGAATCATAATAATGTCACAAGCCAATTCAACAAATCGATCTCTAATTGCATGCCATTCTTGATGCACTAAACCTCCTCATGTTCCAAGAACCATCAATATAGAATACTCCACTTAGCTTCTTCAGGTCTACTCTGTTTGATATTCAAAGTGCTAGGCTCTGCTTACAACATCTTTACAAGAACAATCATCCATACAGTACATCAATCATACGAATCAAAATGACAGTAATGCAAAGATAACCCATATAAATCACAGTCAACCAAGTAGGATTTTCAAAGCCTCTACACTTTGAACCATATCAAAAATTCAGTCTCAATGAAACCATAGATTTAGATATCTTCTATTGAACGATCTATGAAAAATATAAGAAAAAATATAAAAATAACTAATGTCTTAGCTAAAACATCACTAATTAGACCGCTAGCTGCTATAGCAACTATAGTGGGACTCTATTAAGAATGATATAGAACCTCCTTTGCCAGAAGAAGGAATAAATACAGACAAGGCACAAAATATAGTTAATCAAGTCCAACCCATGCAATAACCACTTGCACATTGTAGCCAACAGAGCTAATGAGCCTACACATAAGCCTTAGCTCTCTTCAAATCCATCGAGAATAAAAAGGCATGGGTTCTACCCCAACAGCCCTCAATCAGGAAGACTTGCAAATTTTGGGGGTGTTAATTGCCCTTTCCTACTCCACGCCCACATATGTAAGGTATGTCTGTTTTGGCCTGACTTTTCCATAGACAACACGGATGATTGGGTTGACTCTGTATGCATATACATGAGGTATTATCTGCTTTGACCTCTGGTACTGTCGTATGGGGCTGCACGATTTTGCCTTTAAAAGGCACCTCACATGGGAGAGAGGGTTTCAATCCATATAAGCCATTCTCTCTCTTGATTCATAATCGATATGGGACTAAGATGCCCTTCCCATCTATACCACAAGTTCCAATGGAAGCCATCTCCTCTTGAAGAGTCTCAGATACATGGGCTTCATCCCACTAATGGCTGTAGGTTCCAAAAGCTTTGCACCTTTTGGGCCTCACAATTGGCAGACTCCATCTTGTCGCCTTTATCTATCACTTCATGGATCTCCACTCCCTGGTTGTCATGAGCCTCATGGCCCCAGGTCTCCGTGAGAGTGATGCTTGGTCTGACTTTAGTAAATGATCTTAATGCCCCTTATCCACCTCCTCTTGAATCATCATTGTGATAGGGCCCAAGTCACCTTTTGGCACAGAAACTTCTCTGCCAGATAGATGCGGATCACTGGAGGAGCTGCAGATGTGGTTCTCCTCAGCACATTGGAAAAGGTGAAATACACCTAACATTGCATTAATGTTGGTAGCCATTTTCAAAAGCGACGGACTTCCCATATGTCTAAGAATAAAGGGGTGAGAGGCCTCTTTACCTCATCTCATCTCAACAAGACAAACCTTTTTCATCTACAAGCCTACGAAAAGAAGTAATAGGGACCTCTTTAGGCCTCTCGATCAGAAGGCAACCAAGGAGTTGTAGCCTAGATTTATGGGATCCTACGCAAATTTTGAGTTGAATCTCTTGAAAAATTTAACCTAAGAATGACTTGACAATAGAATATGCTACTGGTATGGAGAGGTTGGCCACCTCAGAAGGCAGTGCTGAAACCAACCTATTTGCTATCTCTATAGAGGAATAGGGCACCACTCAAACTGCAACAAAACTAGCCAAAAGATGTTGGAGGAAAATGAAGACCTCTTCACACAAGGGTGCGCTATCCACCCACTCCTCCCCTCTCCCCTCCAAATCCAACTAAAAGAAAAAAAAGGAACTATCATTAACCATTATAATAATTGACAGCTATTACCTTTGTTGAAAAATAAATCTAAATTTTATATATTAAATAACTATTGCACTATCAACTGCTTTAATAGTGTTACAACAGAAAATAATGGATAATAATAAAAATTAATGATACTTTTTATTATTATTAGATAAATAATATATATATCGACCATGTAATCACTCTTGGAGAGAATTTCATGGAAAAATAATTTTGAAATAATTATTTATATGAACAAAATAAGGATCATTATGTGATATAATGCCCAATTGTATCAAAAGTTAATAAAAAGTAAAAGTCATTATATTCTTCTACATTATTATATCAAGAACGTGTGTAGCTGAAACTATCACCATAATCATCAGAACAGTTATTAAGCAAGTATTTAAAGCTGTACCATAATTTTTCGATTTGGATTGAATTTAAGCATTTTTTTGAGTCAAAATTATATGATAGGCATGAGTTTAAACTTTGACTTAACCCAGGTCTGCAAATTATCTTTTAAGGTAAAAATAAAAAACCCTCACATTTTATCCTGATTTACAAATATCTCCTACATATTCAATTTTAGCAATGTCAACCCTATATTTTGTAGATTGTTACAATGTCTCATTTCGACCACTAAAATTGGGCCCGACCTCACCACCGGTGTCTATTTCGTAATGTTTTTGCCATTAGTTGGCTAATATGGATATTTTAAGATTTTTCTTAGAATGATTTAAACTCTAAAAAGTCTACATGGCAAAATACCAACATGGTGCCAAATTTTTCACTAAAACTAAGTAAATGGTAGCTATTTTATCCTCTTTCAGTCTCTATCTTGTTCTCTCTATTTCTCTTGCTCTCTCTCTCTCTGTGTGTCTCTCTTGCTCTCCCTTTTAGCTATGGAAAATGAGTTCTTCAAGTTCAGAAGTTTGGGAAGGAGAAGATTATGGGATTGGTAGTGGTGGTCTGAAAATATGATATTGCCATCTTTCAGCTGTGGTAAAGACATCATGGATCCGTGCAATTTCAAGAAGAAAGTTTTGAATGTGCCCTAATTATGATGTGAGGAGTCTAGTTTATTTAGTTTGTTTTAATGGATTTGATGTTATAATAGGGAGGATAATGAAGATCACTTTTAGTTTTTTTATAGTTTGATGAAGGTTGCAACTACTTTTGATGGTTAGATCCCAAGTGGACTAGATGTCCACTCAAAATAATCAATAAATTATAAAAAATACTTAAAGAAGTTGGAGGCTGAAAAGTGGTTGGTCCAAATTGAGAAGAAAATTATAGAGTATAAGACATCTCTACTTGAAAATCAGCTTGTTGAGCTGAAAAGATAATCTATGTTGAGGAAAGAGAGAGAAAGATGTAATAGATTTATAGCTATTGTGTGATCATGATTATTCTATTTTTTTGACTGTTGCAGCCAAAAGCTCATAGGTCCATATGTGAGATATTGTCCACTCTGAACCATAGGCTCCACAATTTTATCCTTCAAAAGATACCTCACATGAAAAAAATGATCTTTTCTTATATAAGCCAGTCCTCTTGACTCACAACTAATGTGAGACTAATAATGTCCTCCTTTCTACACCACAACATAGCCTCCTAGTTAAGAGAGAATCTATATATGATGGGAGGTGTCCTCCTCCTTATTTTATTATAGACTGGTGTACAAGCAGGAGGAGCCCCACAATTATAGAGGTGATCCTTTTCCTAGCATGCCATTATTACGACCAAAGGTTCATGGCTCGGCATGCGAGGTATTGTCCACTCTGACCATGGACATCATGATTTTATCCTTCAAAAGATGCCTTATATAAGAAGGATGGTTTCTTCCTATATAAGTCAGAGTCTCTCTTAACTCACAACTAATGTGGGACTAATAATGTCCTCCCTTCTGCACCACAACACTGGCCTATAGGCCTAATGAATGTGTTTGTCAATCCTACTTACCATAACAATGTATTTTCTTCTTGTAAAAGTTGTAAATATCAATATATCACAATTTTGTATCTATAATTGAATTGATGTCTACTTATAGAGCCACTTTGTTATCAAAATAGTCTGTAATAAATCAATTAAATATATTGCTAATTTTCTTATAAATCACCCATTATAGCCTGATATATATATGTAGTGCTGATACATTAGATTGCTGTGGTGTCATTGCATCTTTCAAACTCTCAAAACATTGCAATAGGGTCAGATCTTCTATTTGTTATCAGACCTTAAAAGTAATATGTCATAGTACTTAAGCAGCACATTAAATGCTAATATGATACATAAGCAACAGAAAACCTAAATAATCAGAGTTTCAACTAGCCCTGGTACATTAACTACATATATATTGGTGAAGTCTTCAAGTATGTCACAGTATATTAGCAATACATTAGCTGCTAATGTGATACATAATCAATAGCTAACCTAACAATCAGAGTTTCAACTGCCACTGATTAACTGCACATACATTAGTAGCACATTAAGTGCTAATGTGATACATAACCAACAGAAAACCTAAATAATATGATATTCTTAATTCATTAAAAAGAATGTATCACATTTATAATTCATTGAAAATAATGCACTACATCCACATTGAAACCAATGTATCATATTCACATTGAAACCCAATGTATCATATTCACATTGAAACCAAATTAGTGTATCATTGTATCGCATTTATATATTACATTCACAAGTGTAACATTCACTTCAATTACAATTAATACAATATTTAGAAGTGTAATCAAAATCATCTCTAAGTAGTCATTGTCTTCTTTTAGGACCATGTGCAATGCTGCCTCAAATTGATATGATCCCTTGATTAGCTACATTGCCATCTTTATTACAACCACCTCTTCTAGTACCATACTTAGATCTCCTTTTTCTTCTAGATTAATGGAAAGCTTATTAGTGATTGCAAAGTAGTTAATATTAAATATACATAGTCTTCAAATCTCACGCAATAGACTATGCCAAATCCATTGCTATTTCCAACATATATGGGGCCAGCATCACTAGTACTTCCACCTATAACCTGTCGCATTACAGTTTTGCATAAATAACATATAAATAAAGTATGTGCAACATATGAACAACCTAATTGTTATTACAAATGAACAGTTTCTATAGATGAACTTACATCTACATTCCCATCTTTTCTCTTCTTATTCTTTTAGATTTTTAGGTCAGATCTCCTTGGTTTCTTATAGGTCATATAATTGTGCCTAGCCTATATACAATTTAAGCATCTCACAGAATGGTATCTAATTCACATCCACCCTATTTCTAGGCTCATCAAGATCTCTTTTCCTACTCTTCTTAGGCTTTCTTGGTTGCTTTTTCACTATAGGAGGATCAAGAGATCCAAAATTTACTTTCACCCACTGTTGCTCACTAGGAACAGGATAAATCATAGGCTCATGAGCCTTTATATAGGTCTTTTCATATAATAATGACTGATATATATCTCAAGATGTTGTTTTGAGGTGTATATGGTAGCTATTGCATATTTACAAGAAACTTTTATGAGTTCTCATTTGTTACACCTATAAGACCATTTATTTAGGTCAATACAGAATATCCTATTAGAACAACTCACATGATATACCAAATTTCCAGCAAATGTAGGTAAACAATATTTGATGCTGCTCTCTCCTTGTCAAGCATCATTTGTGCACTTGGTGTTATTTCCCATTGAATGCTCTTCTCCCATCTCACATGATCTAAAACTTTTGCATAAGTGCAGTTCTAATCCACTCTATCATTGTGAGTATTGGCTTATCCATTACCTTTAATATATGGTAATTAAAAGACATAAAGATTATTCACTATATGATCTACCTTGCACTTTGTGCAAAATGTGTCTTACCCATATCTCTTTTGTGCCAGCTATATAGTCCTAAGTTATCTTAGATTTAATTTTTAGCTTCTCCATTGCCATAATAAATCCAAATTACATATATACAGCCATCCATAGGTCATCTTTCAAAGCTTTACCCTTTGTGTCCTCTATCCCTGAAGTTAGCATATATATACTGCATGCAAATTCTCTACTCTATTATTGGTACTATACTATCAAAAGTCTTTATCAAATCCTACAACATAATAAGAAAATTAGAAGACATTCATATAATAAACAATAAATACTAAAATCTACTACATATCTTCTATCTTTCTAACATGAAAACCCATCCATATTACTCTACTAGGCCAATATAATCCAACATGCAATCTAGAAAGAACTTCCATGAGCTTTTTGTTTCATCTTTAACAATTGCATATGTGAGAGGAAAGAAATTGTTATTGCCATCATTTCCTACTATACTTAGAATTTGTCTACTAAATTCATTCTTTATGAAGCATCTACCCAAACTTATAAAGGGCCTACAATCTCCTAAGAATCTCTACTTCTATGCTAATAGATATATGAACATTCTTTGAAATTTATGATGCAATGACCTCTCAAGCCACTCAATAGTTACCTTTATCCAACTATTTAGGTTATGCTTTTTTAACGTCTCGACATAGTCCGAGACTCTAGTGTATTGCTCTATGTTATCTCCATGTACATCCCCCATGGCTGGCTTCTTACTCTATAGATTATATGCCTACTCACATCTATATGATACTCTCTTCTTAGTCCTTGAAAGCTTTGATTTTCTAGTTAGAATCAGATCTCAAGTTCTTCATATACTTTTGCTTAACCACTTTGCTGTGACTTATTTGTTCATAAAAGTTCTTCTATGATTATAAACTTGATGAAAAATCTTAATTTGAAAAAATATTTCTTTAAACATATTAGAAGCATGAAACCTCCACCTACATCTCGTCTTGCACTCAATAATTACTCCGGTCTTCTTATTCCTGATAAATACTATATCCCTATCATCCTTAATAGTAAAATTTTTTAATGTTTCTCTATACTGAACATATCTTTGAACAATAATCTCATATATAATTGAGGATCATCCATAATTTTTGGATCAAATTCAATATCTCTGGATCCCCTAGAGGTACCATCATCTGAAGGTGGTGGACTATACAACTCTTTAGTTGGGGCTTCCTTAATATTTCATCCATATCTATCATGGGTTCTTTACTCTTATTTTCCTTGACTTTACTATCTATCCCAATGTTAGAACCAACTGAAGGTGGTTTAGCTATGTGCTTAGCCCCTACATCAAATAGATCCTCATTCTCATTTGATTTTTTAGTGAAGTGTATCCGGTAGTCATCAAATTGTTCACCCCCTCACTATCTTCTTCAGTGTCTATATCACTCCCTGCATCTTTTTCAGATACCTTATCAGTTAGTTCTTCATCTTCCTTCTCACTTTCTTCTTTTTGCTTGTCACTTTCTTCTTGTTCATTGTCATAGAAACCTTCCATCCTAGGTAGGTCCCTATCAATTACACTAGAATTTTGAGTTACCACTGATGGTTCTACTTGGCTTTGACCAATAGATTGAGTAGATTGTACATAGATATCAATCCACTTCTTACCTTCATGACAAGCTAACATATCCATACAATCCTTATCATTCCTAATAGGCCCCATACCAATTTGAATTGGTCTATGGTAATAAGTAAAAGAGCTAATCCCCTTTACATAATCAAAATTTTTATAATATCCTCAATCTCAAAATAAGAAATATAATCTCTATCAAAATCATAGTAAAATCTTAACTTCCCATCGAATGTACCTCTTATGGGACCTTTTAATAAACTTTCCTCCATAATGCACTCGAAAGAGACTACATTAGAATCTGATATATCTACATTGAAGATCAAAAAATACATAAATATATGATATAAAGAATAACAGAACACAAGACACCATGCAATGAAGGTTATCTATGGTGTGGAAATATGGACCACAATACCATAACAATAAGCAAAATAATGAGCTAAACAATATAGATAAAGTACTAACTGAATATTATAATATGCCACTATGCCCATAGTGTCCACAGTGAGCATATTACCCACTAACTTGAACATCCATAATTTCTATATTACAAAATCATGTGCAATAACAATCAAAGATATACAAAAAACCAAAACAAATATGCAAATTAATAGAAGGATGTGGATAAAAAATCCAATTTATAAATCCTAATTTTGATAAAATTATAAAAAAATAAATAAAGCAAAACTAATGGAATAAAATTGAGATTCGAAAAATAGATATAAAAAGAAGCATAACTCAAAGAAATCATTAGATTATTAAAGGACGATTTATTGGAATAGTAAATTAGAAAGAAAGCATACCTCAATAAAATCAAATATTTTTGAATCAAATCGAGGTTGAGATTGGAGCACTCTCTTTTTATAGTTGTCCAAAATAACTCACGATGTAGAACACAAATAATGCAGCAGATATTTCGAAAGAAAATTGAGGGAAAGGCATTGATAGCGATGGAATGAATTTGGGAGAAGGAAGAAAGATAGTTCGGATGATGGGGATAAGCATGTACAAGTCACATGCTAGTATTTATCCATCTAAATCCATCTACATCAGCTTACATATAGCTCTTACCTTGATATATCATATCACTAGCATCCTTAACTTTTTACGTAGGCACCAGCCGTGAGGTCAGACTCAATTTCAATGGTTGAAAGGAGATATTACAACAATCTGCAAAGTGTACGATTGATATTGTTGAAATTGAAGATGTATGAGATATTTGCAAATCAGGATAAAATGAAGGAGTTTTTACTTTTTACGCTATCTTTTATCTACAAGTGGTTAAGTCGGATGATCAATGTAAAATAACAAGTTTGCGACTATTTCTTTGTGAAAAATTATTTTACTTTGTTTTTTCAAAAATGATTTGTTTCGTTTAGTTATTTGAAATTTGAAATTTTTCTTCCTTCAAATAATGTACTGATTGATCTGTGATATCTTTTCTTTAAGATTATAAGAGGCTAATTTTCATTTTCTATATAGAGGGTTATGGAATCAACCAATTCCACTTGGATCGAGTCACAGGAATTGAGAGCCGATATATTGGTAAATAGATGGCTGACAAAAATATAACCCAATCTATCAATCCAATCCATATTTGACTCATCATAATTAAATTGGGTTTGATCTAAATAGGCTCGAGCCATAAATGAATTGATCCATTTAATCTGTTTATTATTTGGATCGAATTTAGATTCTGATTTTTTGACCCATTTAATCTATTTAACTTATTTATTAAATGGATCCGATCGGATTAGATACCTATTTAATATCTATCCCATTTAAAATAAAGCTGCTTGGAATAGTTGAGTCCATTTAAAGTTGTAGAAGGAAGAATAATGCCATTCTCAATATTATGGCAAACAATAAGGCTTTCATTATCGATACTTTAAAGTTTAAAATTTGAAACTTAGCACCAGCGGTCCAACCTAAATACCAGAGCCACACCTACCAATCCACGTAGTCAATAACACTCTAATATCTTCTAAAGCACTAAATCCCATCCAATATCGTATCTATCACCCTTCCCTTGCTCTCTCGCGCTCGCTACATAGAAAAAGAAGAATAAGGAGAGCTTCCAAAACCATTTGTTCTCTCTATCTTTGCTTAGGATCTAACTCAGGGAGGATGATGGTGCGATCCGAGGAGGGGACAGGGCATGTGAACCTCCTGCCATCGAGATGCAGTACCCCAAGGGATAGTGGACCCTCTTGGATCTTATCTCCACCTCTTTTGTTGTTGTGCTTATTTTATTCATCCTCGTCTACACATCCCTCGATGACTCCCTTGCTGCCTCCAATTGTCGTGCCCTCCCCAGCTCCTCCTCCTTATCTAATGTGCTCCAACATGACTACCTCATCCCTCGATGCCCCCCACCCTCGACGGCCATTGCACCGTCATCGATTCCTATCCTCCCACCACATGCCCTACGAGGACCCCTATTGTAATAGCCAACTCAGCCACCGCATGAATCTCTATTGTGAGACTGCCCCCCATCCATGAAGTCTCTTCTCTGCATCATCCCCTTACCAGGGGTACTGTTACTCATCCTCTAGTGGGAAAGCCTTCACAAGGTATTCTTTTGATCAATTTATGATAAAAAAAATTCTTTTTATGGTCATATGATTCTTAATTTCAATCATGATGATAATGTCTCAATTATTGGCCAAGTTCTTTAATTTTGATATGATAATCAGAAATGTCTTGCTAACTCATGTAATTATAGTTAATCTTATTTTTTTTAATGAAGTAATTATGTTTATGGTGTTAGGTTTAGAAAACTCTGAAAAAAATTTGACTTCTGAGTTAAATAGATAAAACAGATTGGATAAGGTCGATAAATAGATATCTGTTTAATAAATAGATTAAATAGATCAGAACTGTCTATTAAATAGTGCACAATCAAGTTTCAAAATCTAATCTATTAAATAAACAAGTCAGATATTTTATTTAAATTTAAATTTTTAATCTGATCCATATCTCACTCGATCCATTTATGATTTGATCCAATCTAATTGTCACTCCTAATCGACATGGTTTGTTCAGACTCAATTCACTGTTCGATCGACCAATTGCCATTGCCACCAAGCTTTGATTCGCGATGCACAATGCACAGTTGTGGGCCGGTTCGATGGCAACTCCAACCCTTAGGGGCATTTCCGTAAATCTATGAGCATTGGGCAAAACCGTGACCTAACCCTAGAATTAGAGCGCTCGCCCTAAAAATTGCCGTCCCTCTCCAACCCCTCCCTCAGTCGGACGTTCGTCCGTCGCCCCCCGTCTCCTCGTCTTCGCTCCCCCTTTCTGTTATTTCGAATTCGGAGCGCTTATCGATGGATTTCTCCAATTCCTGAGTGATCGTTCCTAATCTTTTGAGCCCTCCCTTTCTTTTTCGTGTGTGTGTGTTTCTAAGCTGTTGCAAAGTTTTAGAGTATGTAATCTGATGGTCTAAATTTTGTGGCCATGGGGTTTCTCAGTGATGAGCAAAGTAAATATAGATGACGAGTCCGATCATTCCATTCAAATCATCATGAGGACGAATCGAGGCATTTGTCTGAGAGATATCCCCATCTACTATTTACGTCTGCTTTTGATTGTTTTTCGCCACAGTTCTTTAATAAAGAAATCTTGTTTTAATCCTTTTGATTTCAATAAAATCTTAGTTGTTTCTGCTTAAGAAGTTGGCATAATGATGAAACTATTTTTCTGAGATTTTTTTCACAGATGAGTGAAATAATCCTCCTACTCATTCTGAATGCCAATTAGATATTAATGCCAAAGATCAAAAAAAAAAAAAGTACTTTCTATGATTTCTTTATCTGATCTTGTCATTACTTTTATTTTATAGAAAGAGTGCGGATAATTGGGGTTATCCTTTCAGAGATCGGGCATCAATTCAATTGGTAGTCTCTGGTCCGCTGCTCCATTTTAGTCGTCAGAATTTTAAGGTTATTATTTTCTTTCTTTCCTTTTCATGATTTGGCTGGAGAGGTCTTTCTCAAACTTGCCCGTGACCAGGATGGTGGACATGCGTGCCTACATGCTGTAAGTGTGAGAAATTGTTGGGAGTAGAAATAGAGGTTAACGTTTAGCTTATTTTATTTTTAAATTGGAATTTGATTTCAAAGCTTTCTTTCTTTTTTCTTCTTCTTCTTCTTCTTCTTCTTCTTCTTCTTCTTTCTTCTTTTTTTTTTTTTTGTTCAGTC